>MJHO01000083.1:0-12478 GCA_002076135.1 Xerophyta viscosa
GGTTTCTATCTTGTCTTCAATTTGTTGATTTTCAGATGGGATGGAGTCATGTTTCTCTTCTATGCTGACAGTGACTGGTATGACCGGAGGATTCGTAGGCAGTACCCCTTGAGTTTCTGGTTGAATTGTTGGGATGTGTTGGGGTTGATCTGGTACGCCGTAAGGATCATACAGATTTTGTTGTCCAGATTGCTGTTCTTGGGGTTGTACAGACGATTGTGTAAGGTTGTTATTTTGTTCAGTAAGTTGTGCCATCATTGTCGTCAAACGTTCCAGCTGTTTACCTATGTCATTAAGTTGTCTGCGAAGGTCTTCGTTTTCTTTCATCAACTGCTCGTTCATTTTATTGTCTGCCATTGCTGTAGAAGTGTGGCGTCGGGACCGAAGCATATATGTGCTTTTTTTTGCGATAGTCATCTTGACCGTTCTTGTGTAATGAAAATGTGTGTCAGTGATATACAGAAATTCAATTTTCAAAAGAATGTTTATTGTGAGAAATCTTCAAAAAGTTTATTTTGTTTTGTGAAAAGAAAAGAAGTTTTTTTTTTATTAAATGATTAGGAAAAAACAACAGAAAAGAAAAAAAAAATGATTTCATGTGTTTTTTTATTTTAATGAAAAGAAAAAAATTGTTTGAAAAAAATTGTGTTTTTTTAATGAAAAGAAAAAAAGATAATCTTTGAAAAGATTTTTTGTTTTAAGTAATATGTTTTGAAAAGAAAAGAAAATGAAGAGATTTTCTTTGAAAAGAACTTTTTTTAAAGGATTTTTTTGACAATTTTTTTCTATTTTTTCGTTTTTCTATTTTGAAAAGAAAAAAAAATTATTTGAAAAGATATATAATTTTTGGAAAACCCTTTTTGAAAAGAAAATGTTTTTTTTTTTTTTTTGAAAAAGGAATTGAAATTTTTTTTTGTGGATGTCATGACTGTCGTTACATGAGGATATGCAACTGGTGTCTGACTGGTTTGTAATAGCCCGTCATTGCTGGGGTTCCGCAGGTTACCAGCATACATAGTATGTCAGTCCTGATACTGTCCAGATAATATATAGGCTAGGCTGAGGGCTGGGTTTTACGACTATCCGTATGCATTGCACATGAGCTTCGATATTATCCCAGATATTAAGGCCGGGTCGAGGCCTGAGGTTATGTGTATACCGTGATGTGTATGCAAATAACAAATATATACACAAATATATATGCAACAATAATAAAATGATCTAAACAAAAAATAAATATGCAGCAATGATATTTTATGTTCAATGATAACCCCAAACTTAACAAATTAAGCAATTTAATCATAATGAGCCTGACAGGACCCCAGCGGAGTCGCCATCTGTTGACGACCTTACTCTGGATGGGGGAAAGAAAGTTTGGAGTCGCCACATAATTTTTATGAAAAATTAGAAAACCGGGATAAGGCACGTTGAGATTCTTGGGCTCGTTGTCGGTTACGTGTGGGGAAGACGGAACACCCCCACAACGCCCCTCCGAAGAGGGTATTCTCAATTAAATGGCTTATATTTTTAATTTGGGGATTTGTGAAATTATGCGTTATTCTTGAAGTTTGCGTGTGAAAATATTTTTGAGATGTAAAGTTTGGATAGCCACCTCACTCTAATCTCATTTTAAAATTTTTATTTTATATTTTAAAAAAAAAATTATTAGATAGGGTGTAGAGATCGATTAACCGTCTCACTCTAACCCAAAAGATGTTTATGAGATTTTGTATTTATTAATTTTTATATTTTGAAAATTTTTATTAAAATGTAGAGATCGGTTAACCGCCTCACTCTAATCTTATCTTTAAAATGTTTTCAGATTTGTCATTTTTATTATTTTTATGTTTTAAATAATTTAATAAGGCGCAGGGATGGGTTAACCGTCTCACTCTAACCTTATTTTTTAAAAGCTTTTAAGATTTGTCTTTTTTTTTATTATTTTTTTATATTTCAAATAATTAAAAAAGGTGTAGAGATCGGTTAACCGCCTCATTCTAACCTTACCTTTAAAATGGTTTAAGATTTATCATTTTTATTTTTTTTATATTTAAATAATTTAATAAGGTGTAGAGATCGGTTAACCACCTCACTCTAACCTTATTTTAAAAGATTTATGATGTTTCTGATATTTTGAGCCATCTTTATAGTCAAAATTATAAAATTATAGTTTTAAACCCAATTAAAAGTGATCAAAATTGATTAAAAATAAATATGGACCACTAAATAGGTCCTTACGGTCAAAATGGTTAAGTCAGAATTAAAATGGCTCGATCAGAATTAAAACTGACTCGATCGGAATTGATTTGGGCTCGGTCGAATTGAAGTTGGCTCGGTCGGTTTGAAACCGACCGAGCCGGAAGCATGTTAACGGCGCGGGGCTAAACCCCGCGCCTGAATTCTTCTTCTTCTTTTTTTTTAATTTTTTTTTTGTTAGATGAGCCGGCCGTCTTCCCAAAGTTGCTGCGGGCCGCAAGTTCGCGGCCGCGTAGAGATCTTAATGCGGTGATTTTGATAAAATTTGGACGCGTACCTTGATTAACCGAGGTTTTCGGTTTTTAAGCTCTTCCGGCGGCGACGGCAGCGGCGAAGCCGTGCGGCGGCGGTGACGACGTCGCAAATCGTCGGCGAAACTGGTGGCGGGTTGTGGTAGTGTTCTATCTCTCTCTCGGATTCTCTTTCTCTTTCTTTTTTTTTGGGATCCCTTCGGCCGAGCTCCCCCCTCGGTTCTCCGGCGACACGCTATAAATAGCCGCCATGCTGTGTACTTTGCGCACGTTGAGGTCCCACGACCGCGTCCTTCTCGCATTGAACGGCCACGCCGGAGATCCCGTCGCCCGCTTCTTCCTCTTCGGCGTTTGAATTTTTCTTTATTTTTTTTTCGTATTACGCAAATAATCCACTTGTTTTCTGAATTGCAAAACCGGCCTTCGAACGATTTTGCATAAACATGGTCCAGCAGTTTATGATATAGTAAATATAGCACATCTCGTATAAAATTTTGATTTTTACGAAAATTTCTCGTTCGTACGCGGCCTCGTTAGAATTCTAAATAATCATATATGTCCATATAGTCTCAAATTAAGCTAAAATAAATTTAATCATGTAAATTAAGATTTTAAGCTTAATTGAGTTTGATCGAGCTGGTCCTCGACAGATCAATGAAGTGTTCAAAAACAGTAACGACTAGGATTAGAAGCAGATGGTAATCGTAAGAGATAATCAAATCACACAAGACGCAAACGATTTTAACGTGGAAATCCTTGAAAACAAGGTAAAACCACGGGCTGTCACGTAATGCCAACGAGTCAAGAATTTCACTAAGAATCAAGAAGAATACAGATCACTCTCCAACGCTCTTCTCTCTTTTGCAGTATAGGATCTTAGTCTCTCTATCAGCCAACCAACCCCTTTTACAGGGTTCCTCGTTGCCTTTTATAGTCGCTGCCAAGGACATTCCCTAGGCCCAGGCGTCCCTTGAGCTTCCTCATTTAATAGCCTAGTAACTACGACTCATTAACTACCTACCTTAATGAGTCTTTATTAGGAGTCATAAAGAGTGCGTCAGTTAGAATTCTTGTAAAGACTTCTCCGCGCGTGTATGTAACGGTCCAACTTCTCATGATCTGCTGGTGTCGACCTCGGGCAAGGTCACTACCGAGGTATATGTCGGGAGTCGACCGTTGTTGGTACATGTTTCAGTAAAAGGCCTCGATGTCTATCTCGGGTAGATACTTGTTTATGTCTTGAGTCTTTACTTCGGGTCCGGCCCATCTTCCCAATCAAAGTACATCAGCATCATGACACGTGGCGGCCCAGAACGGGGTTATATCAAATGCCCCCCGACGGTCTTAGCGGAATACCGGTAAGTCCGTCGGAAACTCCCGATGTCATCATCTTGAATCCGCAAACGTCGGTGTCGCTGCGAGCTCTTAAATAGCCACAGGAATATTTAGGGATCGTCTCCCGATGTTCATTCTAACGGCAGAATATTACGTCATATCTAACCTAGGTTGTCGGATTTCAAATTCCCGCGCAAATTCCCTAACTCGCGTCGCCTCGTAAGTTGTGATTCGCTTGATTGTGACACGCGGCCACCTCTAGCGCGGATACTCGCCGCGTGTCCTACTTTTTCTCTTTCCTGTCCCATCCTTTTAATTAGCCGCAGAGTCGCCGTTTTCATTACCAAACCCAAGAATACCTTTTACAACCTCTTCTCCGGCGATCAGTGCTCCGCGTTTCGAGTGTCCGGCGATCTTCGTTTTTCATTTCTTCATTCTCTGCTTCCGTTTCTTCCATTCGAGGTTAGTAATCTCATGTCTTCCAAACGCGTTAGGTATAACTCTCTAGAATCCTCCAAATCCTCTGAAACCTTTTTCCCAATCTCGTTCCCGTTCTGGTCATCTTCTTCGGCGGATGCTGCTTAGATTATTTGTTCGCTTCTTTCTTCGACTTCTTCTTCGTCGGGTAATCCCTACTGCTTCCCTTTGTCTCCTTCTGGTTTCCCTGAGTTTGCCGATATCCTTCCGAGGACATGGCTGAGTCTTCTTCTGTCCCAGGTTACGACGGACGAAATCATCTCCACGTGAACTAAAGATATCTCTAGGTGGAGGGAGAAATTTTCATGGACTCCCGACTTTGTGGCTAGGGTCCCGACATCCACTGAAAGGATGTCCACCTTTCATGAGAATGAGATAGCTGTCTTCTATGAACATATTCGTGTCGGCATGCGTCTCCCCTTGAATATCTTCTTCATTAACTTCTTCGACGCATACCACGTCATGCCTTGTCAATTAGTTCCTAATGCCATCCCTAGTATAATCGGCTTCTTGTATATCTGCGGTCACCAGAAACTTCCTCCTACCCTCAATCTATTCCGCTGCATTTTTGAGTTCATCGAATCTTCCCACTCTCCGGGGTGGTATTTTTTGCGATGTCGGAAAGACTTCGCTAAATTTTTTGAAGGTCGCCCTTCATCTAATAAAGGATGGAAAGAAAATTTTTCTTTATTTCCCGAGATAGTGATTATACCTTCAACCGACCTTGGGGCCACCCTAATCGCGACATGCTATCCCTTCCTGCATATGTGGCTGGTGATGACCTCGCCGTCGCGATCGAGCGATTTACCCGGTTCCCGGGGTCAGTTGACGTAGCCAACCCCGACGAAGACACACTGAACCAAGTAGCGGGGTTTATTCTGGCTTACAAGGGTATGTCGCTCTCTCGGTTTCTTTATTATCATATGTCGGTAGCAAATGCTATATCGGTAGTGAAATTGATTGGAACTTTCTTACTTGTGGTGTTGCAGACGAGTTAGAGGCATCGTGCAGGCAACCTCTACCCGGTCCTTCCACCTCTAGGCAGCCGAGAAGGCATGCGTCCTCGAAGAAGAAAAATCCACCTCGGAAGCAGCCTTCTGCTCCAAGACAAAGGGCTTCCCGAGGTCAAGGTCGGGGATCGAGAGGGAGCAGGTTTGCGAGGTGGTTCGAATCGGAGCCACCTACCGAGGTTGGTCCTTCTAGCTCTCCACTTCACCGCTCGCCTTCTCCCGAAGTACAAGAAGTTCCTTCTTCGGCAGTTGCGGATATGGAAGCGGCTTTGAGAAGGAGAAGTTCTTCGAAGGGGCCCGACTCGTCAAGCAAAGATGTAGTCGCTGCTGCCTCGGCTCCGGTTCCTGCGAAACCGTCCCCTCCCCCGGCGCCGATCCCGAAGCCTCCAGCTCAAGGGAAAAAACGGGCCGGTGAGCCTACTTCGGAGGACCCGATTAGGAAGAAAGGGACTAAGGTATGTGTAGATAAAGGCAAGGGCAAAGCCCCTCAACCTATCTCCCATGAGATAAGGAAGAACTGCCGAATCCAGGGTCCCTCAATCTTCCGAGGTCCACCTCCCCAATTGGGAGCTGAGGAGAGGTGAAAGTTGTATCGGCAATGCGGCCGGCTCTATAATTTTTTGTGAGATGGGTCCACCGCCTGTGGACCGGAAATTGATGGACGAGATGCCAGATCAAGAGCTTCTCGAGAAGCTCATGACCTCGTCCTACGAGGTAAGCAAAAACTTTAGCTTCTGTTCTCTAAGGTTTTGATGTCTTGTTCTAATGAGAATTTTACCATGTTCCCAGCACATGTTTGCCTCAGCAGCAGCTAGGAGGCGTTTTGCTCAATATTCTCGCGGCGTACAATCACAATGGACTCCCTCCGCGACAGCACGACGAACTGAAAAAGAAGCACAACGATATGTTGCTGAGCGGAGAGGCAGCTCCAGGCTGAAGTGGAGAAAAACGCGATATAACTGCCAAGCTTGCTGCTGAGAAATCACTGGTGGAGGCTGAGAAGACTCGGGCGGACACCGAGAAGGCTAAAGTATTCGGACTGGAGAAACGCTTTGGCCGAAACAAAAAGACCTTGGCAGATAAAAGCCGAGATGAATCGTGCTGAAGAAATAATCTGCCGAGGTCCAGAGGGCTGAAAAGAAAGCGGTCGAGGCTTACGTTCAGTCTGAAGAATACAAGGCCGCCATCAACGACTATGCCGCGGAATGGTTGCTAGGGGCCGTCGTCGAGTGTCGACGTTTATGCCGTGCTCGTCTAGAGAAGGTGATTTCAGCTTCCTCGACGAGGTGGAAATCGCCCGACTTATTGGCGCCCGTATGGTCGCTGGCGGGAAGGTGTACGAGCCCGAACCAGAGGAGGATGCCGGGACAGCTGTTGACATCGGGGATATCCTTCCTACTCCAGCTTTGGCGACGCCAACTTCCCCCGACGTGGAGATAGTGAAGTCTGGTCCCGCCCCTGCTCCTGAAGTTCCTCCCCCGGATCAAGTCCTCACTCCTACGCCAGCTCCGGCCGAGGACGTCCCTGCACCGGTTCCCGCTGACGCTCCTCTCGCCTAGTTTTCTCTTCTTCATTTTGATGTATCCCCGATATATACATCGGGTATTTTGGAGGACATTCCGGCGAATGTCCGGATAGTCCTTAGCTATGTAACTTTTCCTTGTTTTGAATGAAATCTCTCTTTTTTCAACATAGTCGTTATCTATCCAGATATCTTGCTTCTCCATTACTTTGCCACTACTCCTATCCCCCCACTACGATGTGTTGCGAAAGGAAGACATCGAAGTGTACAAGGAAACGTTTGTGCACATAGAATTTTTCTGCCCACACCCCCTACTTCAAGTCGTCCAGTACTGGACCGACATGGGAGTACTAAAAAATTGAATAAATTTTTTCTGGCCCATTCTCCCCTACTCCCATGTCGTCCAGTACTGGACCGACCTGGAAGTACCGAGAGACAGGAAAAAATTTTCTGGCCCTTGCCCCTACTTCCATGTCATCCAGCACTGGACCGACCTGGAAGTACCGAGGGAGGTGAATTTGTGTCTTATCCCGAGATATCCGCAAAAATCCCGCACTTCGGGACTGTCAAACTGCTTGCCATTGTCACTGATCAGAGTCCTCGGTATGCCGAATCGGCTGACTATTGATCGTTCTAGAAACTTCTGTACCGCTCGTCCAGTGATGGTTGCAGTGGGCTCAGCTTCAATCCACTTGGTGAAATAGTCAATCGCCACGATCAAAAATTTCTTCTGGTGAATGGCGGTGGGTAGAGGTCCCACGATGTCAATCCCCCATTGTGCGAAAGGCCAGGGAGCAGCGATGTTGCTGATGGGCTTTGCTGGAACATGGTGCATCTTCGCATGGAGTTGGCACTGCTTACATCGGGAGACATAAGCCTCAGCATCAGCAAGTATGGTAGGCCAGAAGTATCCCTGCCGAAATACTTTCTGGGCCAGTGTGTTAGCTCCAATATGGCTGGAACACATACCCTCATGAATTTCTTCAAGGATGCCTTGAGCAATATCCGGTCCAACGCACTTCAGGTAGGGAGCAGAATGTGCTTTGCGGTATAGATGATCTCCTATGATCACGAACCTCGCTGCTCTGCGGACTAATTTTTCTGCTGCTCTCTTATCTTCCGGGGCTGCTCCAGTAGTAAGATATCGGATGATAGGGGACATCCAACTATCTCCCACTTCTATGTCAAGTATCTCGGCTCCTTCAGTGGCAGGGTGTTGAAGCTCTTCAAGAAATATGGTTGTCGGAGCACCTCGGGTGCTCCTGATGCCAACTTGGAAAGGGCATCGGCCTCCAAATTTTCGTCCCGAGGTATGTGCTGGACTTGGAAAAATTTGAACTTTGCTTGGAGTTGTCGTACCTTCCCCAGATATGCTGCCATGGTCGGGTCTTTTGCTCCAAACTCCCCATTGATTTGATCTGCTACTAGCTTGGAGTCGGTGAAGAGTTTCAACCGAGTTGATCCGAGTTGCCATGCGATTCTAGCTCCAGCGAGGATGGCTTCATATTCTGACACATTGTTTGTAGCAGGAAAACAAAATTTTAGGGCGTACTCAAGCCGAGCCCCTCCAGGACTCGTGAGTATTAACCCAACTCCACTTCCTTCAGCGGTGGAAGATCCATCAGAATAGATGATCCAAGAACTTTCTTCCGATGTGCTAGGTGCCGCAGTATCTTCTTGCAATTCCACCGGGGTCGTCATCTCCACAATAAAGTCTGCCAGCACTTGAGCTTTGATTGCCGGCCTTGGTAAATACTGGATATCGTATTCCAGCAACTCGATAGCCTACTTCGTTAGCCTACCCGAGACTTCTGGTTTGGCTAAAATCTGGCGAAGTGGCTGATTAGTGAGGACACATATAGTGTGTGCCTGAAAGTAAGGTCGGAGTCGTCGCGATGTAATCACCAATGACAAAGCTAACTTCTCCGCGGCAGTATATCTGGTCTCGGCGTCTTTAAGGATCTTACTGATGTAGTAGACCGGTCTTTGGACTCCGTTGTCTTCACGAACTAGGACAGAACTCAGCGCCACGGAAGAAACGGCGAGGTATAAGAAGAGAGTCTCACCCAGTTGGGGACTCACCAATAGTGGAGGTTCTGTAAGGAAAGCCTTCAAGTCTTTAAACGCCTGGCTGCACTCTTCGCTCCAGCTAATCTTTCCTTTGGCTCCCCTAAGAACTTTGAAGAATGGCGCACATCGGTCTCCCGAGCGCGACGTGAATCTCCCCAGAGCAGTAATTCTCCCAGCTAGCCTCTGGACTTCAGTCACATTCTTCGGCTCTGGCATCTCCAAAACAGCTTTCACCTTGTCGGGGTTGACCTCGATACCCCGAGGTGTAATCATGTATCCTAGGAATTTGCCTGCCGATACTCCGAATGTGCACTTTTCAGGGTTGAGTCGCATGTTGTACTTCCTCATTAATTCAAAAGCAGCTTTGAGGTCTCTTGCGTGGTCTTCCTTGTGTTTGCTCTTTACAAGGATATCATCCACATAGGCCTCTACAGTTTTCCCGAGCAATGGTTCAAACACTATGTCCATCCCCCGCTGAAACGTTGCCCCAGCATTCTTCAGGCCGAAAGGCATAACTGTGTAGCAATATGTGCCATAGTCGGTGATGAAGCTGGTCTTCTCCTCATCATCTGGGTGCATCTTCACTTGATTGTACCCCGAGAAGGCGTCCATGAAGCTAAGCAATTCAATGCCCGCCGTTGCATCCACTAGGTGATCAATCCTTGGTAGCGGATAACTATCCTTCGGGCACGCCTTGTTCAGGTCCGGTGTGTCGATGCATCCTCCACTTCCAGATATTTTTTGACCAGGACGAACATTGCCAACCATTCCGGTATTTGACTTCACGAATGAACCCGGCATCCAGCAGCTTCTCAAGCTCCACCTTGATTGCCCGACTTCTCTCAGGAGCGAAACTCCTCTTCTTCTGCTTCACAGTTAAAAGATGGGTCAATATTCAGTTCGTGGGTTATTACCTCGGGACTGCAGGTCCATTTGGCAACTGCGGATCTTCATGCATAAGATCGGCATTTGTCCCGAAGCATGCCACTATATCTTCGAATTCCTGCCCTTGTAATTTTACTCCGACTTGCAGGCATTTTCCTGAATCCTCCGGGTCAAGCGGAACCTTGCATGTCGTATCGCCAGGTTCGCCGATCTTGTTCTCATTCTCCCTGACATCGAACACGTCGATCGGGAGTGTCTCCTCTTTTCTCAGGCTATTTTTGTAGCATCGTCGTGCTTCCTCGACATTGCCTCATACCTCACCGACACCTCGGGCGTTTTGAACTTAGCCCTCTGGTGCGGGAGAGAGATTACCAGTTGAAATTTCTTGATGCCGGGGGGACCAAAAATTACGTTGTACGCCGAGGGAATGTCCAGAACCAAAAACGTTACCGCTACCGTCTTCAACCTCGCCTCATCGCCCATGGTCACCAACATTTCTATTTTTCCTCGGGGAACGATGTTGGGTCCCCCCAGCCCATACACAGTCGTGTCAATGGGTAGCAGAGTGTCTTCCCCGAGGTCCATCCGCAGAAATGCGTCGTAGAATAAGATGTTGGAGGATGCCCCATGTTGACGACCTTTCTCCGATAGGGGAAAGGATTGGAGTCGCCACCTAGATATTTATGGAAATCTAGGAAACCGGGATAAGGCACTTAAAGATTCTTAGGCTCGTTTGTCGTTTACGTGTGGGGAAGACGGAACACCCCCACAGCGCCCCTCCTAAGAGGGTACTCTATAAGTGATTAAAATTATCTTAGATTTGTAATTTAACACAATTTTTATTACTTCAAATATTTGCATATTTATTTATCTGCTTATTATGAAATAGAGAGATCGGCATCCACCTTACTCTCTTAATCACATTTGGACAGATACATCCAAATAAAGAAAATATATTTATCAGGGCAATATCCATTATCCTGTTTCAATATTTTCTTTATTTACATGGAATTTGATTTTGATAAATATACCTAGTCGGATTTGGAGAGTAATATCCATCACTTTCTATTTTGACAATTTATATTTATTTGCCCCAACCACTTAGATTAGGATCTATCCAGTTCGTAATCCAAAGGGTTGGAGAAATCAAATCTCTATAATAAATATACATCTATTCGCGTTTATAATACGACAATATTTACATATATATTTGCATAAAGAATTTGTATATATGTAAATAAAGAGAAATAGGTAAAACACAACATTTTTATTTTACGGAGCTCAGCACTGTTTCTTCTTCATAGCCCAATGAGCTAGGGCTTGAAATATCCATTTCGCACCCTTAACTCGTATATATACTTTTATGTAAAAGTTTTTAACTTCGGGAAAATATCCATTTCGTCCGAGTTTTTTTTTTAACAAACAGGTATTTGATTATATGTTTATTTTTTAGCGGGATTAAAATTTATTACTAGATGATTTTATAGATTTTTATTTTGTTGAAAATAATAATAAAAAATATAAGGCGGTTAATGTTCACTTTTAAAAAAAAAAAAAAAACTTTGAGACGCGAGGACGCCATTTCGCACCCGAAGCTCACCCCTAGGGTAATCGACCCTCCTGAGCTCATTGGTGCTGTCAAAAATTGATTTTAACGACTGTAAATGCGTATTTTTTAACGGTGCAAGTTTCGGTAATTTCGGCCGGCGGCGTTTTCTCGCCGTCGGCGAGGGGTCCGACCCTCTCGTTCGTTCAATCACGTTCTTCTACGTCCACTGAACTTACCTGGCCGTAAATGGCGGGACGTTTTGCGTTCGTTTGAGTTATGTGCAAAGTTAGGGCTTTTATTATTCTCGGTCGCCGCCGGGATGTTCTCGACCACTTAAGTGTGTTCTTGTACATATAAAGAAGACACAACAAGAGTTTCAAGAGGTTTGGACGAGTATACCTTGTATGTGTAGTTTTTGGCCGAAGTTACGGGCGGGCTCCAGCGACGGCGACGGCGCGGCGAGTGGCGGGCCTGATGGTCTGAAGGAGAAGAGATCAACGCCAGCTACTGGTCTGCAAGAGCTCACTCTCTCTCTCTCTCTCTTCTTTCTCTCTCTCTCTCCCTCTCTCTCTCCTCTGGAGCTTCTCCAGAGTTCTTCCCCCCTCCCTTTTTGAGTGGGTTTTAGGGGTATTTATAGAGTTTTGAGAGTTGGTGGGTTAGGGTATTTTGGTAATTTGAGTTTGTTTTAGGGTTAGGGTTTGTAGGTGAGAGTGGAGAGAGAGAGAGGTCGGTGGGATGGGGGGGTGGCAGCCACCCCCTATCATTATATATATATTTTTTTTATTACTTTATTTTTTATTTTATATATGTTGTGGGTGTATGTGTATATATATACATATGGTTATATACGCGTATATATGTGTTAGTAAATATATGTTGTGCATATGTATATGTACTTGTGTGTGCGTGTATGCATATATATATCTATATATATCACGAGGGTTATCGTGTGTGTATATACCATCATATGCATGCATATCGTGAAACGTGCATGATTGGGCTTTAGTTAAGTCAAATGGTCGATTGGAATCGACGGGCAGCGTCACTAGATACGGCCTAGTTGATCAAGTGGCTGAGATAGTCGTGAGAGTGGGCAATTGCGTGGTATTTCGAGAGGTGTCGT
>MJHO01000083.1:12503-202503 GCA_002076135.1 Xerophyta viscosa
TGTCCACCTTTCCTCGTGGAAGTATGTTGGGTCCCCCAGGCCATCACAGTAGTTTCGATGGGTAGCATGTCTTCCCCGAGGTTCATCCGCAGAAATGACGTTAAAATAAAAGTTGAGGATGCCCCAGTGTCAATGAAAAACCCGCTTGACTTCTGATTTGCCATTATATAGAGATTAGCTAGGCGTCGTCATGTGCGCTTCCATCTGGGACAAGCTCCTCGCGTGGAACGTATGGTCTTGTCTTCCTTCTTGAGCAGGCACCTCGGTTGATTTGCATCACCTCCTGTGATGATGACCGATTCCTCTCCACTTGCGCCCCGAACCAGGACCCCAGCAATAAAATGTATTACGTCGCTCTGCTTGCTGGTGTGGGGTTCTTGCTTCCTGTGGGGCTCCTGCCTGCGGCCTCATGTTGTCGGTCGCGTTTCTCTGGTTTCTCCCTTGTTCGAGGAACATCTTGCAATTCCCATTCCGGACAAAATCCTTCACATGATGTCGCGAAGTTGTATAGACACGGTTTGGTGAAGTGCCCGTGGTCCGATGGAAGTCGCAATATTTGATTCTATCTCGTTTATTGGTTGGTGTGGTTATCGGGCGCTGTGGTAGCCGACGTTTCGTTTCAAATACAGCCAAGATTCTCCAGGCGAACGGCTTTTAGGCGAGGTTAAATACTGGTACATTGGGTTCATATCCTCCTCGGTTTTCATCCCCGACTTTAGTTTAGGGCGATGTTCGCCTCGGTCGTTTCTTTTCTTGTCCTCCCTTTGTCTATTGCCTCCTTGCGACTCTTGCTTCCCTCTCCTTCGGCTTCTTATAGTAAGCCTGACCTTCTCGTATGCCTGAGTCAAAGTCTCTGGCGGATTGGTGTGAAAATCATACATCAGTTGACGGTGTCGCACCCCTTCTCTTCAACGCCATCAAGTGCGAACTTAGGGTCTATATCTTTCATGTTCTGCTGTTCTTCACAAAACCTTTTGAAGTATTTTTTCAGCGTCTCTCCTTCCTTCTGAGTGACGTTCAGCAGGCTTTCTGCGTCTTTAAGAAATTCTGAGCTCGCAAAAAACCTCGTCTGGAACATGTCAACGAGCTCCTCCCAACCGTTGATGGACCCTGACCTCAACTCGTAAACCAGGTCTGGGCGGGTCCCTCCAACGTCATGGGGAATGCCTGACAGTATACAGCTTCGCTGTATCCCGTGAATTTCATGGCCGCCATGAAGCATGATACATGGGCCTTTGGCGATGACTTGCCGTTGTACTTCGATATTTTTGGCGGTTTGAAGTTCTGAGGCAATGGAGCGTCTTGGATTGCTACCGAGAACGGCGAATTCGGATCTCGGGCGAAATTACTTGGTGGAGTCAATACTGACTTTACTCCATTGAGTCTCGGGGGGAGTCCTGGTACTGCGGCTGCATCCTTCTCTCGGGGACGCGAGACTGCTTCCGCTCCGGCTTCCGTCTCTCCCGTCGATTCGTCCAAAGAAGCACTTCTTCCGGACGTGCTCCTTTGGATGGTGCTGCTCGTGCTCCACCCCCAGATTTGGCTGTCTGCTCTTGTGCTTTTCTCCTCGCCACCGTGCACCGTGCCTGCCCAGACGCTGTTGGATAGGGGTGGCCCTAACCTGCTGAAACGCCGAGACTCGGTCTTGGTTGGGGGAGTTTGATTAGGTCCTTGCTGGGGTTCTCCAGCATGATGGGACAACCTTTCCTTCGCCGGTTATCCTCGCCGGCGCGGTCGTCTGTTGTGATTGGAGGAGATTACGCAAACTCCTCTCTCAGTAATTCGCGAACTCCATCCATAGTTATTGGAGCTTCTTGCGGTTGTAATTCAGCAGCAGGTTCTGGTGATTCAGTCCGTCTGCCGTCTGAAGATTGTTGTGTGGCCGCTTCGCTGGCCTCTTCCAACGATCTGTGATCGTCTCTGCTAACGTTGCGGTTTGCGTTTCTCTTCCTAGCCATTGTTTTTGTGATGATACTCCCCACAGACGGCGCCAATTGATCGAGCTGGTTCTCGACCGATCAATAAAGTGTTCAAAAACAGTGGAGACTAGGATCAGAAACAGATAAAAATAGCACAAGACGCAGACAATTTTAACGTGGAAACCCTTGAGAAGGAGGTAAAACCACGGGCTGTCACGTAATGCCAACGATGGAACAGTTTTCACTAAGGATTCGAATGAATACAGATCTCTCTATTACAAAACAAGTCTCTCAGTCACTCTATTAGCCAACCCCTCTCTCGGAGGTGTTCTTTGCCTTATATAGCCACTCTGGAGGACATTCCCTAGGCCCGGGCGGCCCTTGAACTTTCATTTAATGGCCTAAGATAACTACGACTCATTAACTGTCCGCCTTAATGAGTCTTTATTAGGAATCATAAATAACGCGTCGGTTACACTCCTCTGCACGCGCGTCCAACGATCCAACTTTTCATGATTTACCGATACCTACCTCGGGCAAGATCGCTACCGATGTGTATGTCGGGAGTCAACCGTTGTCGGTACATGTCATAGTAAAAGCCTTGATGTCTACTTTGGGCAGATGTTCGTCTTTGTCCTGAATCTTCACTTCGGGTCTGGCCCGCCTTCTTATTCCGGACGTATCAGCATCACGACACGTGGCGGTTTAGAACGGGGTTATATCATATACCATTTTGAATTAGGAGAGTACATTTTGACGATTTCGAATTATGGAAAAATACACTTGGCAAATACCCAATGTTTACACAAAATGAACTGAAAATTCATTGGCCAAAGTGAAATATATAATACTTTAATTCAATATTTGATATAAATAATTAAAAGAAATGAGATAGAAATTAAATAGAATTGTCAGAAAAGTTAAATTTGAGAGGTTGCCAGCCAGTCTTTAAAACATTAGATTCGTTAAAAAATTATATTTTAGTTTCGTAAATAATTAGCTTTGAACTTTAAAAGATTAGTATTAATTAAAAATAATTATAAAATAAAAAACAATTCTCCTGTTAAGACCACCAAACTTGTCCATGATTTGTTTTGTTCTTAGAAGATGAAAATTGAACGTCCTTCCGACCAAACAAAGAAGTGTCAACCGTCGCATAGCAATGAAGATGATTTCAATTTAGAAAATAGTTGATTTGTGTTGGTACTCACCGGTCCTACTAATCATTTCACGGACTTAGCTACCAAGTAATTATTAATATATTTTTTAAATAATTATAATATACAATTAATAAAGTACATTATTTTCTTGATTAATTTTATTAAACCATCAATTTTATGTTTTTTTTGACAAAAAATATATAATTTTTCTTTGATTTCTTTTTTTTGGAAGAGTTTTATTTGTCTGCAAATATTTTTTGAAAAAATTTCTCAAGAGCCAATCATCTATGAAAATAGAACCGTATACTAGTCGAGTTGATGTCATATGGCACAGTAGGGTGGTTAGTACTCGGAGTAAATACAAATCACCCCTTGTACCATAAAATATACATTTGGATATATATGATATATATTTTGGTATATGATACTTAGTTTTAATTGTATCCTGATTGATATGATATAAAATTAAACCGCCCCGCATTAAAAGATGAATGGTTGAGATATACAAAATAGTAAAATTAATCGAATGTTCAATAACCTTAACTGAATTCGAACTCGACGAGCCTCGGTAACCTCAGCAACACCTCAGTTGGTATGAAAATTAGCAAATCTCGGTCATTTCAGCTAAATGACCTCGGCCGATCTTAGTTTTGGAAAAATCTAGCACACTTTAGCCAAAAATAATACTTTACTCTAATCCACATCAACAGGATGTCCGCATATTCATATTGCTATTTAAGTAGCTATTTAATATATGCGGTATAATGAAAAAAAAGTGTGATAAAAAAGAAAAAACATACAAATATCACAAATCACCAAGATTGAAATCTTGAAGCTATATTTGTTATAACTTTCTTTTATTATCGCTTTTCCTAAAGAGCATATGTTGTCTATAAATAGAAAGGATCGTTTTCTGTAACAAGGAGGAAAGCTATATAATTTTACTCAATTAGTGCATCATTTGAAGCGGTGGCAAAGATAAAACCCGTGGTTTTACACCATACATTGAGAATTTTTGCATAAAAATTATGTCCCTTATTTGATTGCTTGTTATTCACTTCTAGCAAATATTTATCTTCGAACACTTATTGATAAACCGAAATCTGAATCGATTAAAAACCATTAAAAATCCTTACATAATGACATAAATTTTTTGTTGATTGATGATGAGATTCTTTCATTATAACATAGGACTATCATGTTATAAAATAGGAAACTTTTGTTGATTGATTAGATTCTTTCATGATAACATAGGACTATATATCATGTTACATGTTTGTAGGACCACCCCTATGAAATATATAGAGGAAAAGTGCTTGATGTGGATGTGTCATAGAGAATCCATGTGGGGATCTTGCTAAAATTGGTTGCACCACAATAAAATGGGCTCATACATCAATCATCTATCTTGAGCTAATCTTTCTTTCCATGCATGCTTCCATTTCCCACACGCTTTTCCTTTCTTTTTTTTCCACAAATTCATAGACAATTCCATGTGATCCGTCTAATCATAATGCATCTTTCACTTGTTGCTTCTTCTCAATTTCAATCTGTCAATATTACTTAATTATGCTCTTTTTTTTCATTTTGTTTGTTTAGAGAATTTATTAAAATTGTTTTTTTTTTAAAAAAAAAAAATTACAATTCAATCCCCTAAAACTACTTTTTCTCGATTCAGCTCTCGAAAATGAAAAAATGCGCCGACGTGGCATGCAACGCACGTAGCCACGTCGGCGTATTTTTTCGTTTCCGTGAGCTGAAACAAGCGAACGCGGGAAAAAGGGGGCTGAAACGTAATTAATTTTATTTTCTTGAGGTGCATGTTTGAGTATCTGTGTATGGATATTTTCTGTCTGACTAAAAGTACAAAAAGATAGTCTTTTTTATTATATGACGGCGTATATTTACCTTTCCAGATTTTGCTCAGACAAAATTTTTTACTGAACCATTATTGTTATTGTTGAGTTCTATAGCAAGATTTTGAGCGAGGACATTGGTTATAGCCGTCCATCATAAGTGAAATAGGTTATTATACAACTATATATGCATGGACTCATTATTAGCACACTCGCATAGTTTTGTCAATAAATTTGGCTTAAATCATAGACCAACATGTTTCGATTAACATTTTTTAGCTTATATATATATATATATAACTGTTGTAAAAACAAATGATCAATCCAATTGGAGAGAGAAGTTTGCACCAATATTCATGTTACATTAGTTTCCCAAAACCAAGAAAGAAATAAAAAAAAAAGACAAATCCGCGTGTGGGATTGATGGGTATACGTACATATATATATACATATGCATAAAACTTATAGACACAGATGCATATATAACTACGAATTATTAATTAGACTGACCGTCTTCAATTTCATCAATTAATAATCAAGACGATCCTGCTCCGGCGATCCTCTTGCAACACGGGCAAACTGTAACGGCGGTCGCCGGAAGTTGTATGTAAGCCGGCGGCGGTGGCCGCACGACGATCTTGAGAGCTCTTAGCTCATGCAGCTCTTTCTTCAGCCTCCGGTTCTGGTCTGTCAATTTCTCGCAATATTTTTTTAGAATTTCCAAGTCTACTTCAGTTTGCTTCAGCTTTGTCCTATTTACAAATTAATTAAATTCAAATTTCTGTAATATTTATAGTAAATATGTCAGAGATAATTAGGGCAAACAGGTCACCTGGCTCTTCTATTTTGGAACCAAACCTCTACTTGTCGAGGTTGTAAATTCAAATGCTTAGCCAGTGCTTGCTTTTGCTTCTGTTTTAGCAAAACCAAAAAAAAAAAGAAATAAAATTATAAAAATTTAAAGAATACGTAAATTAAAAAATAGAAAATTATCTCAGAAAATCATCTGACAAAATCTTAAAATCTTATATGGTATCCTTTTGAACATGTGTATCACTTCATATTTTTGGTATAATAAAGCGATGTTGAAGTATTCTAAATTTAATAGATTAATTGTTTTATAATTATTTTCCATCGATATTTTTCAGATATATAAAACTTACTGGATTGAGAGTACTGTGTTCCTTGAATTTATTCTCCAGTAGAGCAGACTGCTCTTTCGTAAGCCGGAGCTTCTTCCTAGCGCCGCCGTCGTCCTCCGCATCGTCGGCTGCAGCGTCACCACACTTGGACGACGTCTTCTCCACCTCCGCCTCTTCACTTCTCTCCCTCTTAACGCCTGAAGGAGAAGCGTTGGACGGCGATGACAACGTGGTCAGCGTCGAAGATTGCCGAGCCAGTCCACAGCCGCCTACACCTCCGGAGAAGGCCTCGTCGGAGAACCCTAGCTTCAACGACGGCTCTGCCGGACCTGGTTTTGAGAGCCGCCGATGATCTTCTCCGTGATTTGGTGTAATTCTGATAGTATTCTGATTACCTAAACTGAGATCCAGACCTTCGTCGTAGAGGTTATTTTCGTCCATGCCAATGGTTTCTTGAGTAGGAGGAATTTGCTTGTGAAGGAGAGAGAAATTTATAAAAACAAGTGACAATAATTTACAAATATGTTTTTAAAAAAAAAAAAAACAACAATAAAATATAAATATCAGAGTTTAGTTTCTCCTTAAGAAAAGGTCTGGTTTGGATTTCCATTGACTCGTGCAACATGGAATTATTGGAATTAATGGGACAATTATTTAGGCTGTATCGCATGGGACCCAGTGTCCCTATTCCCTCCTACACACACCATTGAGACTTGAGAGAACCCGGTCCCAATGACCGTTTTGGCGTAGGGTGTTCGGGTGTGTTCGGAGTGTGAGCCCCGCATTACCATTGGGGACGTATATGAGATGACTATTTTGTCGAAAGTTCGAATCCCAACAACAGTTGGGAGGTCTACTATTTATCATTCTGTACTTGGTCGAAATGTAAGTTAAAATTAAATTCTACGGTCAAGATTAAAAAAAAAAAAAAAAAGAAGGCCGTAAACAAGGACTAATACACGGTTGTTTTGGTCAGAGATAATCACATATAAGCCCCTCTTCTTGTACAAAATCCCTTCAAATAAATTATGTATTTTTTTATATTTATTAAAATTAAACTAATATATATATATATATATATATATATATATATATATATAATATAAGATAATAAATAAATTTAAATTAAAAAGATTTTGGTGTACTCTTTTGTTATAAAAAGTTTTTCAAAAATATCTTTTGGATCTTGACCGCCGTGTTCGGTTTCTATCATATCGACAGAAAACTGAACGGTAAATAGTGAATCCTCCCAACTAAATATTGTTGAAATTTAAACCTCCAACATATCATTTATAAGTGTTAGGCCTTTGGGCTCCTTCCAATACCCAGCTCTACTAAACAACTGGACCCAACAAAAAGTTTAAAATTGAAAACAAACTATTCAATATTTTTTTACAAAAATCTAAATATAAAAATTATAGAACAAATTCAAGCAGTTGAATTAACCCGCCAGTTACATAAATCCCAGTGTAGATTGATCATAAAACAATGTGATGATTTAAGGGATTTTTGCGTTTCAGCCCCCATTTCCTAAACTCATGCGTTTCAGCCCCTGAAAACGCGTTTTTAAAGTGCTGATTTGTTATTTTTTTTCAAACAGCTCCCCAAAAATGTATTTTCAGGGGTGATTTGCGAAACTGCAAAAATAGGGGGGCTGATACGTAATTTTCCGATGATTTAATCCAAGAGTTTTAATATTGGAATATTAATTTTGACATACCGGATCTCACTTTCGGTTAGCGGGTCCTACTATCCACACATAAAAACAATCTTTAAAAGATAATATCCGCTAACTTTTGTGCTTGTTAATGAAATTTAATATTTATTTATCATCATATCAACGTAAAAGTACAGACTTTACTCCTTATAACAAACCAATCAGGTGTTAAAACGTCTTCACCAAGACAAGGATGCCAAACCCAACTTTGTCCAATTTCTTTAAATATAAAATAAATAATAATAATCTCACAAACGTCACCCGTAAAAATATAAAAAATTTATGTAACCGTGAAAGATAATACGCGTCTTTGGATCTGCATAGATCAAAAGGTTAGGATTTTTCGATTGATGGAATATAGGACGGTGCCATATGTAGATTTATCTGTTATTACAGTCGTACAAAAGTGGATCGATTACTGACATAATTTTTTACGATAATTTAAACAAAAATAATAGTAATAACAATAAATAATAATTTCTTGATTAAATATGGTTTCAAATTTTCATGATCAAAATATGACCATGTTAATAAAAGCTTCTTAGGCGAAGGGATTTCAGAAAATTTTGGAGTATTTTCATTGACCCCAAACATTATATAATGAATTGTTATTTTTTTCTTTGGGATAATTCGTTTTCAGACCCTCTTTTTCAAAGTTCTTCCTTTTCAGCCCCTGCACTTTGCAGGTTTTATTTTCAGCCCCTCCTTTATTTTCGTGCATTTTGTTTTTGACAGCAGTATCAACATATTTTGGAAAAATTTTTAACATGAAAGTTGTAAATCTTTTTGAGGTCTAAAACTTTCATGTTGAACACTTTTTCAAAAAATATTTTTAAGTAGATGTTTTGATACTCCAAAGTGTTAACGGGTTTTGAATCCGATCCGTTAACCGTTAAAATTTCGAAGCCTTAAAATATATAACTAGAAGTATTTTTTGAAAAAATGTTGAACATAAAAGTTGTAGATCTCATTAAAATCTATAACTTTTATGTTAAAATTTTTTCCAAAAAATATTGATACGGTGGTCGAAATCGAAAAGCATATTTTTCGAGGAGGGGCTAAAAAGAAAATTAGTAAAATATAGGGGCTGATTGTGAGTATGTTTGGCACTCTAGGGGCTGATGGAGAAGTGTCCCTTTTTCTTTTTCCCTTTTTTAAGATATCATGGCTAAAAAGTTGGATTTTGTCAATCTATTAAATCCGGATCGACGCTCACATATGATATATATATATATATATATATATATATATATATTTAAATTGCCACTTGCATACCCTTGCCAACCACAGGCATTGACCTGGCGATGACCTCGCATTAGTGACGATGGGCAACAAATCCATTTACTCATTCGGACCTCCATTTTTATATATGATTTTTTTTTTTTTTTTTTGAACTATCCATTTTTATATATGTTATATGGCGTATTAGTCCTTACATGCCAGTGTTACTTATTCAATAACTTAAATTCAAAAGTTCCAAAGGCCATTGAATATTTAAATTTACAATTTTTTTTAACATTACATTTTGTTATTTAATAACTAATAATAAATAGCTATGATTAGACTTGTAACTATATTTATATTTTTTAGTATACATGTAATATTTTTAAATATATTTTAATCCGTATATTATAAGGTTGTAAAATTAATTAAAAAAAGGACAGTTAACACTGTAGTCCTTCCATATTGTTTCAATATCATTTAAATCCTTTCAATTTTTTTTTTGTTTTTTGTATTTTGGCCCTTTGATACCTTTTAATACATTTATAACACATTTTAATGAGTTTTAGACACCATCGGCACCTTGATATCACGACACTTATGATGTTAACTTTTAATACCTTCATATTGAAAAATAACATAATAATACATTTTGGTAGCTTATGACAGTCTCTTGTTCATTTTTAATATCCTCTTCTAAATGACTTATATGTAAAATTTTTAGATCTAAGTGCAAAAATTTTTAATAAGTGGATCTAACTGTAATATATTTAAGTATTTTGGATCTCAGTGCATATCTACCAAAAAATGGTTAGCACTATGAATAACAGTTATCCCACAAACTACAGTTACGTGATCCACTACCACATTTGATTGCTTCCCTTGTTTTCCTACCTTTTCATTTGTTCCATCCCTTCCTTCCACACCACTACCAAAAGACATTGCACCACTTGTGTATTTGATGTAACATCTTTTACTTGTATTGCATCTTAGATATTTGAATAATAAATAATAATTATTTTTTCGCAAACACCACCCGTAAAAATATGAATTATTATCTCTTCTATACTATATATAAAATAATATACAGACCGAAAGATTGAAACTTCTTATTTGGTGAAACATTGATTGATAGTATTTATGAATTTATCTATTACGATAAGCACACAAAAATGAATCGGATACGGGCACAATTTCTTCATAATAATAATAATAAAAGATAATTATTTAAAATAAAGCAGTAAAACGATGACGTATAACAAACCTAAAAAAATTACTTAAGACCCTCCGGAATAACTCGTCTGATAGGATATGTGATTTACGAACTATCATTCACGAGTTCGAATTTCGTTACTTGTAATATGAGATAGGAATATTTTAGAATTTTTAGAAAAATTTGTTTAAAATTTATAACAGATATGTGTCTTATCAATATTGGAAAATAATGAATGTCTGGAAAAATATATATAGTACAATAATCTGATATATGCATCGGGAGTTAATTCTCTATTATCTATGCTTTAATACATATAGACAAAAGCTTTGTCTACGAAAGTTATGATTGGTCATATTTCTAATTGAGTTTGACGATCATTTGTCACGCAACCAAATACAAAAATGAATAATATATCTATATCTATATATATATATATATATATATATATATATATATATATATCAACGTTTCTTTATGTCTTATTCTAGTAATAATTAATCTAGCAAGGGACCTATAGAAAATCTTTGTCTCCACCATCTTACTGATATAAAAAAAATGGAAAAAAAAAGGAAAGATCATATGAAAGTTAAAAAATATATGATTATAATTATGATAATTCATAAAATTAACTGGATGACACGTCAGACGTAAATGCAGGAAGCTAACAAGCAATCTTGTATTAATTAAGCCTTCCTACCTGTTGAAATTTAAAAAAAAAAAAAAATCATACTTATTTGAATTTTAGAAAGATTAACGTGCAATAAGTTTAGAGGCGGATAAAGTTTCAGTGGTTTATTCGTAATATACTTACTTTCTTGTAAATATAATATATATATATATTAAGAACGACACACATGCGATTCGTATGACAAAATGACAAAAATAATTAAAAATATTTAAAATTTATAAATAGTAAAACTTAGAACTTATTTAATTTATAATTTTTAACTCTCTCAATTATATTGATCCATTATATATTATATTTTTTTTTAGATAATAACAAAAGTAGATTTTTTTTTTTTAAAAAATCTAGAACACCAAATGTATAAATAAATATAATATAATTATAAAATCATATTAAGGATATTTAGGAGAGAAAAAGTGGATGGTTTTATAACTTATTACAAAATATATACCACACAATATTTATAATAAATACCATATATAACTTAAATATATTTAACTATTAGATAATTATGTTGGGGTATAAGACACCACCAAATCTATCACTTGCACTTAAAATATTATAGATATGGATTAGAGATGTACTAACAAACGACACACACATAATATGGATGCAGAAATAACAACAACAATAACAAAAATGATCGAATACAAAATATATACATAATAATTTTTAAAGAAAAAAAATAATGTAAAATATATGCATAATAATTTTTAAAGAAAAAAAATAATGTGACATGAAAATAAATTACTCTCTGATCTGATCAGATCTACTATATAGCTACAGTAGTTAATCGAACCCACTTAATTATCTTTGTTTGAAATAATAAATTGGAGATGCACTTATATGCACTTATCACTGGCAGTGCAAAGGACATGGATAATATATTTTGAAGCCGAAAATAATATAAATCCAAGTTAGAGACAACACATTTGGAAGTCGAAAATAGCGATTAATGGATGAAGAGAAAGAGAGAGAGAGAGAGAGAATGGATGAAAAAGTGAGAAGAAGAGAGAGAAGGTTGGAGAGAGAGAGAGAGAGCACCGATGATTATTAAGGGAGAGAAAAATATATCAGTTAGTTATCGGATATCTTAATAATTAGTAAAAAATAAAAAATAAAATAAAATATGAATTAATTTAAAACATGATATAAATATTAATTAGATAATTAATATAAAGATATAGAATATCACTTTCTTTTACGCGTTAATATATATATATATATATATATATATATATATATATATATATATATATATATATTATATATATAATATATATATATATATATATATATATGTTTGAGATATTTTCCAATAATAGAATGGATAGCACTTGATCACAATTGTCTCTATCTGCAAATTTATGAGGGGTTATTTTCGTATGAGATTCTCTAAATCTCAGCATATATTACGTATTTCTAGATCAACAATATATTAAGGGCTTGGATACTTGTAAAAGTCCTAAATTATGATATTTCAAGTATTCACTATCACTAAAACCATCCTATTTATATGTTTATTTGTTCGGTATTAATTTTTATCTATTTGAAACTTTGTACGTTAATTATTTTAATTGCTAAGCTGGATGAATAAAGTGGAAAAGTACCACACAATTCTAATTTATGAGATTTTATCGGAAAATGGTTCCCGCTGATGGATCTAGCGTTGTAGCCTATGTGTTTTATGAAGTATACGTCGTAAGTTGAAATTTTACAGATGGCCCTGAAAAAAGGAAATAGACAATTCTAACGACTTTTAAGCTGAGATTGATAATGTAATGGCTGGACATAATATCAGTAATCTACGTATGGCTCGGAACGCATACCGAGCCGAAAGTTTGCCTCATCACCGCGGTGCTTATCGAATACAAGCTAATGAATCGTGGTTAGAAAATGGTGACCCGATAACATCGTGGATTAGTCACTGAAATTCTTTTATCTCATTATCTCATACAATAAAGAGATTTTATTGGAAATTTATTGGAAATTCATTATCGTCGACTAATCGGGCCCAATGTGGGCTCTCTATGTCAATTAAGTGTCCTTTGTTTAGGCCTCCAACTGACCCCCATCAATCTCATTTTCATATGACTTTGTAGACCCACTTTGGATAATTAGTTAGCTGTCATCATTGTGCTTAGCTTCCTAAACTAAGTAAACTTTATAGATAAGATGAGTAGGAAAAGGGCCCCATAAGGCCCCCCCCTAAAATTGACCAAGTTCATAAACTTGCAAAGATATGGTGTTGCTTTATCTTATTTTAAGCTTTTTTTTTTTCCTTTTTTTTTGTAAACATTGAGCTTTTTTCTCGATCGAAAATGAAAAAGTGAGGCATCTCCTCCCAACTAACGTCTATTAGAATTTAAAACTTCGATATATCATTTATAATAAGCGAATTGTAGTTATTTTTTAGCATTCAGTTTTGCTGATTAATTGAGACAAAAAATTAGTTTTTAAATTTTGGTTGGTTGGTGATTGAAGCAAAGGTTTATCCACCAATTTGAAATGTGCTCCATTCATCATGCGTTACTCTATGATGACAAGATGATTTTTTTCAATGCTAATGATTTGGTATCCATCTATTTCAACCTAAACTAAAAAGATGTCACTACTTCTTACAAATTTTTTTTTTTAAAAAAATGGAGCACAAATAGTGACACCTACGTGCGACCAAAAAAATTCACCATTTCTTTTTTTTAAAAAAAATATTTTAAAAATACTTTTTAGAAATCTGTAACATAAAAGTTATAAATTTTGTTGAAATTTATAAATGTTACATTCAAAAATTTTCTGAAATATACTAGAAATTTTGGAACTTAGAAATATTTCCAAAAAATACTCGATTATTATGTTTTAGTTTTCACCGTCAGGTTTGATTTCTTTCCTATATCTCGTCCGCATATTAAGCTATTAGCAATTAACCCTCCGTTGTGTTTAAACCAACTTTTGAAAAGCATCGACGATTTGATTCTGATTCCGAAATCAGCCCAATATCACACCGATTCCGCTTGTAATTAAGAACCAAATTCTGTCATCTAGAAGGTAAAATACTGGTAGCCGTTGTTACCCACTGGGCCTTATTAGTGGAGACTCAGGCTAATTGGGCCCAAAATCGCCAAAGACCAGTACTATTTAGAAAAGGCCCAATCCAACTGCATCTCAAAGAGATTATAAAAATGGAGGCATCACCAGTGGTGATACAAGTGCAGGCCCGCAAGGGGTAAATGACCCAAGCCGAGCTCGACCTAGCCCAAGCTCAGCTCTGCTCTTCTGAGATTTAATCGAGCTTGTGCCGAACTCAAGTTTTGTCTCATACTCAAATTTTATTCAAGCTTGACTAGACTAATAACTCCAGCTAGCCAAAGAGCTCCCGAGTTGCTTGTCATATATATATATATATATGGGTGATTATAATAATTATGCTATGTGATATTTTAAATAATTTTACTGTGCTATGTGATATTTGTATTAAGTAATTTATGAAATCATTAATTTATTTGAATACTATGAAGGTCTAATATTAAAAAATATATAATTAAAATATTTTATAAAAATAATTTAAATACATATATAAATATTAATATAAAATAATTATATTATATTTATTAATATTATATTTTAAATATTCTGACTCTAATAATATTCTGACTCTAATAACTATTAATTTATATTTTATATATATATATATATATATATATATATATATATATATATATATATATATATATATATATATAAACTAAAATTTTGATGGTGCAAAATTAGTCTATTATAATTAGTTTGAATTTAGGCTCCCCAAACTTGGCAAGCTTCTCAAGTCTGCCAAGCTCAACACGCTTGTCAAGTATATGATCATCCCAAGAATTAGTAATATTGATATTATCACAATATAAAGTGAATATTGAAACTAAATATAATAGTCTTAAATTAAGCCTTGTGGCTTTGAGAAATTTTAGCCTTTTTATGGTAAGAAATAAACAAGCCCGAAGTGATGTCTCTTCAGCTTGGCACAAGCTTGCTTATGAGTCAACCGCTTAAACTTGCCTCATTTAGCATTTATGATTTCTCAAAAAAAATGTATTCGTAGGCGGTGCGCAAACACGTAATTACATACGACGATGTTAAAAATTTATTTTTCTTAAATTTTTTTATATTTTTAAATAAATTTATAATTACTTTTTTTAAAAAATATTATATTTTTTGCTACATAGAACATACAAAATAAATTAATGGTGAAAATAACATATATTATTATAAATTAATCAGAGAACTTACAAGTTATCCTATTCTAACATATTTCTAATTTATCCCATTATTAAGTTATCCTCATAAGTCATATCCCTCTATCTCACTGTACCAGATTCCTCCCAGCTTTTACTTCGTCACTATTTTTCTCCGCACTCGGCAACTTCCCACAGTGATGGCTCCTGCTCTACACGTCTCTCTACTTCTCTTCGCGTTTCTCTTGGCTGCGGCGACACCGCGGGCCGCGTTGGCGATTCCGTTGCCGCCACGTTTCACCGCTCGCTCCGTTTTCCGCGTCGGAGGCGATGGCGGCGACTACAAGTACGAGGAGAAGTACTACAGGCAGCGAGTGGATCACTTTAGCTTCTCAGATAAACTTGGATTCTTCGATCAGAGATATTTGGTGGGGATGGCCGGAAATTGGTTCGCCGGTGATCCTATCTTCTTCTACTGTGGCAACGAGGGCGATATCGAGTGGTTTGCCACCAACACTGGCTTCGTCTGGGAGATCGCCCCGCAGTTCACAGCCCTCGTCATCTTTGCTGAGGTATATAATTATTATCGCGTATAGTATACAGCAACAATAACCCAGTGAGTGATCACGTGTAATATACATCTTCACCGCCCTCTTCATCCGATGTCTCATCAGATCTTGATCTAATTGAAGGAGATGATTTGCATAAAAAAGGAAGTAGGTAATATAATACACATGCCGTTCATTAAAGCAATCAGACAGGACAGAGGTTGGGAGCAGAGAATTTGAATTCATACAATATACATGCTCGAATAGTAGGACGCCTTCCTGTATTATAATATGGTTGTTATATTGTTTTACATTTTATTTACTGCTTATCACTTTGAAGAATTGGTTGCCGATGCAGTTTAAATAGAAAAATCTAACGCCCGTGTGTGTTTGTTCTGTGTTATTTTTAATATATTTTGAGAAATGAACTTGTTTTCAATAAATATCAATATATCATAATAACTGCTGTAACAATACCCTACGTGAGGAAATTTTATAGGAATGTTTCACTTTCATAATCCAATGGTATAGGTTATGTATGTATGTCAAGGTACGAGTATCTTATCTTGTTTTGTTCAGTACAGAGCTATTTGAAAGAATTGGCTGGTGTATTTTTAATAGGAAACTTAACACATATATATTCCCAGATGAAGGCAGAATATTAGCAAAATCATATTTGTTGGGTGTATTAAAACAAAAGCTCCTTGGATGTAAGTTCTGAAGTGGACGTTGGATGAACAAAACTTCACATGCATAAATTGGTTTTGTTAAAGTTAGTAGTATGAAACATGCGTCTTGTTTTTCGGCATGGTAAGTTATATTCAGCGCTGGTATGCATCATTCGTTTGGTCTGCCGATTTTGTGCTAATGGTAGGAATGGATGCTGTTTCACCCTCTTAGATAGGTTAGGTGATAGAGGCTTGAGGTCTAGGAGACGCGACAGGTGATGCTGCAAAAACTATAACAAAATTATTGAATTGTATGTGAAAATGGGCCCGTCACTTTCATATTATTAGGTGTTTCTTTTACAACTTCATGTAGGAGTTGCGGGTGAATGCATGATCTCAGATGGTGAGACGAAATTTAAAGAATACGTTAATAACAATCTAAGTCTAATCCTAGAACACTACACCTACACTTTAAATTCCTTGGATGCATGGTTTTACATGCAAAGAGGATGCGAAAGGTTAGAGATATTTAATGACAACACGTCAAAATAAGATTGTTGATTACTCATGCTGGGGATGTATAATCGTTAAATGGGCAAATATTACCATTTAATTGTTATCAGTATTTTGCACCCAATCCAAGAATATTCACAACTTTAATCAACCCATCTTTAACATTGGCCTACTTACAACTGGTGGCAATTGTGTACCACTAAAACTGTAGTAGAACTAGTCCATCCCTGCATCTTTTCTTGCAAAACTTATGAGCAGTGTTCTTTTTTTATATAAAACACCAGTCCAGAGTTAAATGACACAGTATATGTTGCTCTGCATATTATGGATGGTCTCATATATGAACTCATGGGGTGTTTGGCTTGTATTATTCACTTAAATGATGCAGTCTAAATCACCACACTGATTACAAAGATCATATTGAAGCACTTTTGAATTAGTATATACTACATAACTAGAGTTTAACTCTCCGAGTAGCACATGACTTTGTTTTAAATACTAAGATTGAATAAATCCAATATTAAGTTATTCTAAAAAGTTAAAATATTTTGATGAAATAGATAATGACAACCAAAAAAGATGAACAATCATTTGTCATACAAAAAAAAAATCTACTTGCGATTAGTTTAGAACATCTGTTGATTCAAACCATAACCTTCAAGCATATTAAAAATCATTGTAAAAAGTGTTAGTATGATTTATGAGGCTATGAGGTTTGTGATCTTTTTATGCATACATGGTCTATGAGAAGATTTGTCTCTAAAAAATAAAAACATGCATATTTAGGTTATGTTCTCTCAAACTGTGCGTTAAAAGTCACCTCTCTTCATAAGAGTAAAGTAGTTCTTAATTGGATGCCACATGACATCCAACCAGCTACAATTAAGACATACGTAAAAAGATAGTGGTAGATGAAATATGTAAACATTACAAAGTAGTTTAAAGAAAAAAAGGAAACATACCAAATTTCTTACAGACAGTGTACTTTAATCACTTGGAAGTTTCTCAAAATGTATAACCTATACAACCTTTCTCAAAAGAGAGTGAAAATGGTGAAATTATGGTGCAGGTATTGGCACTTTAGCAGTTATTCTTTGACAACTGTGCAGGATGTATTATAGGTAATGGATGCGCCAAAGAGATTTTGTGTTAAACCCTCTTAAATGAAATCTAGGAATGATGAAATCTCCTATCAATTGTTCACAGGTTTAATAATGAATTGAAATGAAAGTTCACAACTCTTACACTTTTCAATCAGGAGGCGTGGTGAAGGAACTGTTTCTGGATGAGGTTTTGTCGCACTCTTTCTTGAAGTGGTGGAACTGTTTAGGAGGAGGTTTAGTTAATGCTGATAGTGTTCAATGGGGACATGTTAATGCCGCATGCGAACATAAAGCCTTTGCTATACTATATTAAGAAACAGATTTCTCAATAAAATGTAGATAAATTTATTATTAATTCATGGTAGCAAATACTGTACTGAGAATTGATAATCATAATATAGTCATGGAGAGTTATTTTAAACAAAAGTTGATTTTTTAGAAGTCGTCCGGCCACAAGACAAGGAGTGTTACTGTTGGATGTAATAGTTTGGCTCTCTTTAAAAAAATTTTTTGGATCGGACGTTGCAATACACATTGACCATAGCATCGGAGTCTTATATGAACGAATTTGAAAATGGTTATTTTTGGTTATAAAATAAGTGGTTCATAATTCACGTTAAGTTTTTATATGCTTGTTCAGTTATTTTGTAGGAAGAAAAGTGCTTTTATTATTGTGCTGGAGTTTCAGAAAGAGAAAACACAAATCATCCTGGAACTGCCAAGAGTAAATTGTATTGATTCTGTTACTTTTACTTTTATTTTTGCCAAGTGTAGATTGTATTAATTCTGTTACTTTTATTTTATATACATCTATTTTTGGTAATCCAAAGATTATTCTGTTACTTTTCTTGGAACTTCCAATCATCCTGGATCTTAATCATTTTTTAGTTTCCATTCTTTTGGATATATTCAGCTTAACATTCGATTTTGTTAGAGAAGGTTCTTAATGTTTGCTGATGGTGTTTCTTCATGTCTTCTAAGAACTTCTCTTGGCTTGGTTGTCTGTACCATAAGATGTGAAGTGTCGATGATTTGTTACTGTGCTATTGCTCCTTGTTATATGACTATTATTTTGGCAGCATCGTTACTATGGAAAGTCTATGCCTTTCGGAAGCAAAGAAAAGGCGTACCAAAATGCCGAGACCTTATCATACCTTACTGCAGAGCAAGCGCTTGCTGACTATGCAACTCTACTTACAGATCTGAAATCAAATAATTCTGCTGAAGAGAGTCCAGTTGTGCTATTTGGTGGCTCTTACGGGGGAAGTAAGGCTGTTCAGTATCTTGACTGCTTCTTATAGTAGCATGAAAATAAGTTTCTTTGATAATTCCTTTCACTAGCTGTAGTTACATCTTTGACCTTAATATTATTTATAACTATTTGATACATGAAATAGTGCTGGCTGCATGGATGAGGCTGAAGTACCCACATATTGCTATGGCTGCATTAGCTTCGTCAGCACCCATTCTGCAATTTGAGGATATCGTCCCGAAGGAGATCTTTTACGATATTGTATCTAATGATTTCAAAGTCGGTGCATTGGTGATTGTTATATTGATGAAATTCCTACTATTTTGATGTTATTATGCAATCACAATGTTCCATTGCTTGCAGCGGGAAAGTTTGAGCTGCTTTAAGACCATAAGAGAATCATGGGATGTGCTTGAAGCTGAGGGCCAAAAAGCTGATGGCTTGCTAAGCTTAAGTAGAAATTTCCGCTTGTGCAGGTATCAAAGTACAGAGATTTGGTTATCTAAGTGACCATATGTCAATTAACGTTGTAAATGCTGCAGGAATCTGAGTAATGTAGCAGAGCTGTCAGATTGGCTCGATAGTGCATACTCTTATTTGGCAATGGTTGATTATCCGTATCCTTCTGGTTTCCTAATGCCTTTGCCTGGATACCCAATAAAGGAGGTCAGTTATCCAATATCTTCTCCGTGAGAATTTAATTGGGGGAAGTAACAGGTACTTCCATTACTTGTTTCATCTCATATAGCGATAGTACATGTTACTTTAGTCATAAAAAATGCTTTCGAATCTACTCGATCAAGCATTATGTTTTTTGTTTGCCTAACACAGAGTTGGGCTATTTTTAGCATTATGTTTTTGTTTTTCCTTTAGCATGGTAATGTTGTATATTTCTCAAAGTAAAATCTGTTGGAAGGTATGTATTTTTTAGAAGGAACTTTTTCAAGACTAATTTAAACCCCTGTCATGAGAAAATGATGCTGTTTGTAAATGTTAAACAAATAGCGATGATTTCGCGATACATTGAGGTGTCGAATAGTTTCCTATTTAATTTACTAAATACTAATGCATCAGTTATAAAGGTGTACATGGGCATAAAAAGTGCAAGTAAAAAATGCATTTTCATGACAAGAAAATAATGATATAATTTGCCATGCATTGCTGTTGCATTTAAAGGCCGTGCTTTTTAAAATTTTGACATCTCGCAAGGATAAATTGCTTTACAACAGTTAACGTTTATGTTATAATCTGGCACAACTCCAGGTATGCAGAAAAATCGACAGCTTTCCAAACGGCACAGATGTCTTGGAGCGAATATTTGCTGGAGTAAGTGTCTACTACAATTACACTGGGAATGTTGAATGCTTCGATTTGGAGGACGACCCTCATGGAATGAACGGTTGGAATTGGCAGGTCTGAGCGAAGATATATATATATATATATATATATATATATATATATATATATATATATATATTTATGTTTTTTACACATTGTTTGAGTTACACGTGTGTTAATATGATTGAAATTTTTTTCCTCATCCAATAGGCTTGTACTGAAATGGTCATGCCTATGTCAGTAAGCAATGATAGTATGTTTCAACCTTATGAATGGGATTATGCTGCCTATGCTGATCAGTGTTTACAGAGCTTTGGTGTCCGGCCAAGGCCTCGATGGGTGACCACTGAATTTGGAGGTCATGTAAGAAGCTAGAACTTGATTCTTTCCTTTCTTTTGCCTGTTTCCATCATACTAAAAAGCATGGATGCAGATAAACTATCATGTTTGACTCTGATGACGACTTTAGTTACTGTGCTCCCAATAACTTTTGTAGTCACTAGTATGTAATTACTTCCTGGAATTTTCTTTGTAGTTAAAGAATAAGATCATTACAAGAGTATTTATGCAAAAACTGAATTTGTCTTTTTGCTCTTTGCTCGGGAAAGAACAGTTTTTTACTGATTAATTATCATTTAGGTATTTTGAAATATCTTATTTTGTTTTGGTTCCTGAGACCTCATGCACTTGGCAATTCTAGGGTTTTAAAATGGTATTATCTAAAGAGGCATAAACAAATTTGCAAAGGGTATTTTGGCTATCTATTCTTCTAAAGTAGAATATGTAACATCCACTCTCATTTATAGGTTGCTTTTTCTCCTTTTTTTATTACAGTGCGGGTACTTTAAACTAATGAAAAAGATTGTTATTTTGTTGTAAAGGATATAAAGTCTGCTTTGGAGAAATTTGGTAGCAACATTATCTTTTCAAACGGACTTCTCGATCCTTGGAGCGGTGGAGGGTAGGATGCCTATGCTACTTGCTCCTATATACTTATAGTGATGTTATTTTATTTTATTTTTTTATACTTAATTTCGATATTCTGCTCCAGGGTTGTGCAAAACATATCTCAGAGTATTGTCGCTCTGGTTACCGAGCTAGGTATGCTGGATCATCGAAGACTTATCGAGTTGTTACTCAGCCATGTGTCGCAATAATATTCTCTTTTCGTCAGGTGCGCATCATATAGATTTACGTGCTTCAACTACAGAAGATCCTGACTGGCTTGTAAATCTGAGGAAGTCAGAAATCAATCTGATAAGAAGTTGGATCGATGATTACTACCATGAGAAACAGAGATATGTTACCATATAGCTGTGTCGCCGCATAGATCAAGAGTATGCCTTTCCACTGAAAGCATAGAAAATCATAGCATATGACTGAAGGCTAAAAATTGTCTTTTGCAGGTGTTCTGCTTTACATATTGAGAAAATCCATTAAAGACGCCGGAGAACAAAGCTGCGAAAGATTATATTGTATCTGTTTTTGCCAAGGTAACTGACCTGTGACAATTAGGACTGCCATGAGTTATTAAATATCGGTCACTCGCCTTGTTTTGCGTCTTGCGCCTAGGCTCCAACAAACCCTTTGCGCCTCATTGCGCCTTGTTTGTGAACTATAGACACTTTAAGTCGGGATATTTATTGATATCCAGAAAATAAATGGAGCATGGTGTCAGCCTAATCGGGATATTTTAGTTCTTAAAATATTAATATTTCTTTTCTTATCTCTTTTCAAAAAATTTTATGTCAATATTTAGGAGGTGATTGCGAGAAAACATATCTTACGCACACAATTTTACACAGTGCTACACAGAACGCTTTACCAAACACAAAGCAGAAAAGCTCTGATTTATTTATTCCAAGTGAGTGCCACTCCTCAAGGAACTATAATCACCAAGACACTTGGAATTAAATGAAAAATGCGCAGAAAAAAGTTGCAAAATTATCCTGGCGGTACCATGCAAGCTCTTGTTCTTAAATTACTACAATTTGCTTTTAAAAAAAAAAATCTCAAAAAGGCGGAAGAACCAACTATACACACATAAAGATATGCTTACATACATCTTAAAAATTACAATATACTTACTGCCAACTTAGAAAGAACAAAAACAAAAAAAAGGTAAAAAAGTAGGCAAACTCAAAAAACTCATGCGCTAGCAGTAGTACACAACACACAACGCAACTGCAGCTCATTAGATTCATTATCATCATCATCTTCATCGTCATCTTCATCAATGTCATTTGATGCATTGTTTCCTACCGAGTCGGAGCCACCAGCAAGGCAACTCACATGATAAGCATGACAGCAGAAGAACACCACGACGGATAGATTCTGTAGGGAAAATAGATCAAAGCAAAGGCAGCATCTTGCACCACCCCTTGTCTTCGACTTAATTTCTAATGATTTTGTAGCAGTCAATGTTCTATCAGCTGCCTGAGACTGCCTGTCTTCTCTCATCCGAAGGGCCTTTTCTTCTTCCGAACTCCCCAGGTACACGCCGCGCTGAGCCTCCTTATAGTACTTAATGAGAAGGGTAACACAGTCCGTCTGTCAAATCCCGCGTACAATGAGATGTTAGACGGAAAAAAAAAAAGATACAAATTATCAAGAATAAATAAGTGCATTAGCTCACCTTAAGAATGGTATTACATCCATCTCTGAGAGAAGTCTCAGTACGGTAATCAGTGATAATCTTGACCAGACGATCCCTTAACCTACACGTTCGGAAATTTTACTTTGTCGACGAAAAATTTAAACTATGTGAGGATTACGTAAAAGTTTCTAATGCTCAGATTTTTCTGTTTGCAACAGATAACACCAATTTGCAAACTTCATTGACAGATAAGTAATGTGCAAGTTGTAAAATAAAACAAATATAAGAGAGTAGATAAATAGCAATATTCAATTATTAGCTCCTAAAGAGAGCAAGAAATTCAGTTAGCACTTAAAAACCAAAGTTTGACATTAAAGTATAACAGCTTGAAATATATTGTAAAAACATTGGAAGAAACATGTGATAATCAATGAACTAAAAAAACGAAAATCAATTTCTTGAGGAGCAATCGGTAAGGAGGAGAAAATACCGTCAGAAAACATAGTCCTCCATTGTTTGAAACAAAGCAAGTACTCTATTAGAAAAATCCCAAAAGAAAATAACCCAGTAGTTGATGTTGAAAGAATAGATGCTCACCGCGGAATCTCAATTCCATTTGGAACCATGCTCACTATATAGAGGGGATCCAGATTGCCAACTGTATGCTCCAGCAACATCCCAATCTGCCCGTTACAGGATAACCAAGTTGCTCATAGTTGAAACAAATTCATATTTAGAAAACTTCTTTTAGTATACCAATACTTCTCAGATCATACCATTTCGGGCTTGCGAAGGCATTGTTTAATTAATTCCTGCCAAAGTTCGTCATCTTGCTGCATACTCACAAATTCAACAGCCTGCAAGCGGTTCGAAAAATTAAAGTTAATTGGACCTCCAAACTCACATTTGTAAATAGGAAAACTAATTCATAGGAGATAAGGGTTTAGGTATATACCTCTTCCATATCCTCTAACTCATTAATCATAATAGATAAAGCCTGCTTTGAATTTCCCATCCTCCCTAGGACAAAAACCTGCTCTCTTAGAAGACCCTTCTTTGTGCAAATTTCATATGCCTGAAATATTGTGACAAGACATCAAATAGTTTCTCAGCTTTCAATGACTAAATGCTACTCGGGAAGGATTATCAAAACCTTGTCAAGTTTGTAGTGCTGGCTACTACGAAGAAAAGTGAGCAGCATTCGCGGTTCATACTCAGCGTAAAGTTCGACCTACCAAGAAAGAATGTAACATTACTCTCCATAAAGAAGTAAAAGATGATGCTAAATTTGCGTGCTGCATAAAATCAGCTTCATATATTGTAAGCAATTATATGCCTAGCAGAGAGCTGGAGAAAACAAAGTTATTCTCTATTAGTAATCAATCCAGATATTACATGTAGACTTTTCATTTAGTCCACTCCATCATACAACTGTATCTCTTCTGCCATAACTTCAGTTTAACTAATGATTTGATTATAAGTTAAAAATCAGGAGAAAAAAAATCAGAATTGATCAGCTAGCAGTTTTTAGGAAATGTCAGAAAATGGCATTAGATCAATCACCTGCAAATCATGGAAGTCCCTTCCTGCATTCACATCAACCTCAAACAGAGAATGCAGATACAGATGCAAAAGATATCTGGTGTCGCATTTTTCGCTGGCGTTTAGAAGCTGCTCGACAACTTCGGAAGGAGGAATTAAATCACGATGTTGAACTAAAAGAGAGACTGCTCTTTTGCTATCCACCACCATCAGTTGGACAACCTACATAGTTGGCGTTTGGTAAACGTTTCAGGTACACAAACACATCTCCTTTTAGCACAATGCATCCATCATTTGCAAGAAATAAGAATGATCTTCTACTGATATGCCAGTTTTTGGCCTCTGAAAATCATCAGGGGCAATACTGCGCCTCTAAACAATTTCAAGGCCATTTTGACCCTCAAGTTTTAGATATTTCCTCTTCTAAAACCAAAGGGGAAAGATCTAATTAAGACTTTCATGTAACAAGGTGACAATAAGAGGCCTCAAGAAGTTCGGGAATGGTAAATATGTCATGGAAAGAAATTCTTAAACCATCTATGCCAATACACATTTGAAAATCTTGATGCTCTGAGAATAAGCTCAGACCACAAGCCTATTAATGTGTGAGCCAAATTCTTTATTAATTTAATAGTGGAAGAACGGTGGTCTCTCTCAGAAAAGGGATCAGTCGAATACTTCACAAGGTCAGATGATTGTGCGTAAGTAGAAACATACCTTGTCATGAACTGTGTCATGCAGATTGTGCTTTTCAATGAAGTCAAATATATCAGGCTTCATCAGCTAAAAGAAGAAGCAGAAAGCTGAAGTCAGGTAAGTGATATTTGAAATGTGTTTAGGGCATATGTGCCAGTATTAGATTTTCAAAACCTTTCTACAAAGCTTGAGTTCAATTTAATATAAAAAAACAAAAAAGATGTTATATTACTAATGATGAAAAGACTTACATCAGCATATAATGCAAAGGCTTTTTCATGCTGGGAAGTAATCACATACAACTCTGCTAGTGCCTGCCATGGATACGAGAATATCATTTCATGAAAAAGAAACTATATCATAATCTAACAGAATAATAACCTCTTTCAGCTCATTTGTCATGGAAGGGCTATTAATCTGTGGCTCGATAGCAGAAATAACAGGCAATGGAGAATATATACTAGGCGGCCATGACTTGACGGTTGATAGCAGGACCTTGTGGAAGGATGAGTTGGTTGCCAATGCAACCAATGCCACCTGCATAATGCACATTCATCAAACCACTGAAAGTACAACATATGGAGACTGGAAAAATTAAATGCAGTTTCTTGCAATTTAATCAGGCACATACCTCATAAGCAGTATCGCTTAACCGTGGATTATCGGTGGGCATGTATGGAACCAATACAGGAAGTTGCCGCAAATGAGCAAAATGGAAAACCCACCTACAAAACATATACAGTTATTAAAGGGGCATTTTTGAAACAAATAACCATCACATCTAATCAGTAAACCTTTCCCATGCAGAAACAGATCCACGGAGTAATTTGGGGCACAAAGATGCTGCTTCTGTATACTTCCTCTCCACAATCAAATGATCAAGGTATCTTGAGCCAACCTGCAGGCAGATTGCATACGAATCAAATTGTTACCAATTTCCTTGCCGGTCTATGATAAGAAAAAGAAAATATGCTCACAGTTAGGACATGCAGATGTAGAGTAAAAAGTGCAGAGTGGAAATAGCACCACTCTTTTAACTAGGCAAGCAGAACTGAGATTGGTTTATGGCAAAGAAATGCCGATACTTTCTTAAATGCATACAATCTGAAGCAGAACATTGTAGACAGTACAGACACATCACTCAGTAGAACATGTGAGCTCAACTTTAGAATTGAATTCAGAACCAAGTTTGAAGAAGCAAAGTGACTTCACGAAGAAGATATGCCAAGACGTTTACTTAAATGTGCCAATAATTTTTTTACCAAATGTTTTTTCCCAACATTAAACACAAATAGTACACACAAAACTGAATCTCCACGCACCATAGACTGATAGTTTTTTTCTCAAAATAAAAGAAAACATTCTTCATGACTTCGAGATGTATTACTCTAGAAAATGTAAATTTCAAGGCTCAAAGACACAAGGAAATGCAAACAATATGATTTAAGTCTATGCTGTTTGACAACAGAACAAGTTTGGTCACACAAAGTATATGAAATCAATCAAACATGAACGCAGAAGGAAGCTGCTCTAACTGCTTTTTGAAAGAAACACACATATACAAAACTCAGGACTGCTAGAAATTAGCTGAAAAATCTACCTCATCAAGAAGCTCAGTTCGTCCCTTTCCTGCTTCAACTGCAGCCAAAGCTTTTTCATGATAACCATGTTGAAGAAGCCAATTGATATGATCTTCAGTATCCCTGAACATCAAATAATTCAATTCATGAGGTTTTTCTTTCCTCCCCCCAAACAACAGATAATCATCATGCATGGGCTTTGTTTTCTGAGAACTTTGCTGGGGTGGTATAACAATGACTAAATGTGCTTCTGGACAAATTTATGTTGACTTCCCAAGTTGAACAGTTTTGCCTAGTCCGATATAGTAATACTTCATGATGCAGTCTATTAATCAAGGTAAAATCCAATATAGGATGATATATAGTATAAAGAATTATTCTCTCCTCAATGGGAGAAACTTCCTTGGTACAACACACAATATATACATGGTAAAATCACAACGAAGCCAGAAGCAAGCAATTCAAATATGAATTAGAAAGGTACATTCAATCCAACTATAACCACTAAGTGGATATTGAAAGTTCAAGTATAATGAACAAAAGCAGCACTAGAGGGCATGAATTTTACAAAAAAACAGATGATATATTTATTTATTATCAAAGAAAAAGGAGACATAGCCATGATTACAAAACAGTCAACCTAACAACTTCTTCACGTTAAAATGACTTGAAAGGTGCTGAATTATGGGAACTAGTACTGGAAATACTGTCTTACCTAGGCCTTGCAATCACTATATCCTTAGGAGATACTATATAGTATAGGGGTTCATCGCCAGCAGCCCATTGCCCCCCAGCATAACTACTACCTGAACGAGACAGAAACAAAATGGTACCAAGGATATGGTGTTTAATAGTTCTCCTACACGTGAGCTAGCATTGACACTGGTTCAAAGATAGCAATTCATACCTGTGAATGGAGAATGTGCAAGGGCATAATCCTTCGCCTTGTAATGTTCATAACCATGTACAGGCAACGCATCTGTTGTAAGCTCTTCATTTTTCCAAGAAACAATGCGTACTTCTGGTATTTGAGCAGTTCCCTGAATTGGGTTTTCATATGAGAAAGTTGAATTTTCTGAACAAGATCCCTGTCTCCCTGAATCTACCAACTACACTAAGCATGTTCGATAAGAAAGTTTTCTTGAAAAAAAAAACTATGACTGCATATGCTTTATCTTCAAGAATACATATTCTGCACTATAACAATATATTATCGGACTTTTGAATCATCTCTCTCCAGTGATAGTACATAAGTAGGTTTTGAAGCGTACATAGGCATGTGCAAAAGTTTTCACTCAAGTAATGAGAACAGCACACACCCTCAATATCTACATGCATACAGGCATATATGCCATGAGGGGAAGTACTGATCTCTGTATCGAAAGATCCTAGCTTGAAATTTCCATTTATTTGCACCAGTTTGTGATTTTCCTTCCAATTTTTTTAGGAGAAAACTAACATATAAGTGGAAGTACTCTGCTCCAGATTGAAGGATACTAGCTTGAATTGCACCAGTCTGTGATTATCCTTCCACTTGTAATAGGAGAGAACTAAGATATAAGAGAATTTATTTAAGCAAACCCTGATAAAGCTCTGTTAGATACAATTGACGACAACCAAAAAAGAGCGACATACAGTTCCAAGAATTTCAATACATGGAAACAGTTTACCTGCCGTGACGGAATAGCGCTACTAAAATCTTTTTCCCCATTTTTCTCCTCCGGAATGTATGCTAGAACCACTAAAGCATCACCAAAGGGAGCAACACCAGAAACATAGTAACTGGTTTGCAATGATGCAACAATATCAACATACTTTGTACTAGAACTAGCAAGGTTTTTGTGAATTCCATTAATTCCTCTTGATGTGTTTGTTCTGATAGATGCAATCTTGATGCTTGTTCCCCATCCAATAACCAGGAGAGAATCATCCTAAACAAGTCAAAGCATAGATACATCAAGACAAAAGACAAACAAATACAACTACATAAGACATACTCTGATGGGATAATTATATACTCATGATCTGGTGCTAAGATAATACACAAACCTGCCAGACTAAGTGAGGAAGTAAAAGTTCAGGACGCGGGCTACCCCTTGGTCTTTCAATAAACGTGATACGTTCATGACTTGCCATATCATAAACTTTGACTCCTGCGTCATTAGCCCATGCAACGAGACTCGTTCTCCATTTGACTGCATGAATTGGACCTTCACCGTCATGCAAAACCTGCAAAGATGGAGCATCACTCATTGTTATGATGTAAGATGTAACTCATGGACTAGGGGAATTTGCTTGGAGAACCTGTTTACTATAGCCTAGCCAGGTCTTTGAGTTCAGGAAAAGCTGACCAGCCAAACCACCAGCTACAAACCTCCTTGAGTTCTTCTGGGAGTACTCTGGGTCTAAAGCTATGGCTTTCATCGGGCGGTGGTACTCGAATTTCAATCTTTCATCTGTAAATAAACTATTTATAACCACTAGCCCATCATCTGAGCAACTAGCAATGTATTCTCCCTCCAAATCAAAGCAGATGTCATTGACAGTAGCTGTATGAGATGCAAACTCTTTAACCTGCATGACACGGTTGACTTCTGGGTAACTTTTGGGACAAATCCTGGGAGCTATAGCATTACCTGTAGAGAATTCTAATTCATTATTGGAATTGAACCTGATTGCCGAGGAAATCTAGGATATGAACGGTGCCGTCGTGGGTGCCGAGAGCAATCATTCGCTCAGCGACAGTGATCGAAGCGGCAGCATCGGTCGAGAGAAGCGACGGCACGCTGCCGCCCATTCTCTGGTACTTCAATCTCGGCTCTTCCTCTTCTTCTTCAGCTTCATCTTCTTCTTCTTCTTCTTCTTCTTCATCTTCTTCGCCACCTTCCTCCCGCTCATCGTCTCCGTCGGCGCCGTTACCGTTTCCGTTCTCTATTAACCGCGTCATCGCCAGCGGCGGAGGATGCCTCGAGATCGTGGAATTCGATTTGCAGCCTTGAGATTGATTTGATTGTCGTTTAGAACGTAAATGGGGTTGAAGATCAGAAGATGACGCTGAATCTCGTTTTTTCGCGGTGGATCGCGCGAGGGCGGTGACAACGACACCAAAAATTATTTCAGCTATTATCTATCTAATCTTGCTGTGCAGGAATGGCAAACAGAAGACGGAAGACATTCTTTAGAGCCAACTTAGGGGGATGCGGCATTGCGGCTCCCTAATGATGCTAACGTGTCGGGGTGTAAAAAACGGACGGCCATAATCTGCCAATCCGAAAAAATTTGGACCTAGAAATTTTTTTAAAAATTTTTATCGACTTATTTGATCTATTTTTAAGTATTTTTAAAAAATTTTAAATAACAAAGTTATAGATATTGATGAAATATACAATCTTATAGTTGAAGATTTTTCGAAAAAAATATCCAAAAATATACCGATCTCATGCATCTGTTTCGGTGATTCTTGATTTGGCCGAATCAGAGGAGCCGCGTCCAACTTAGGAGGGGTTTACCACAAGTTCTGAATAGTTATATACAATCCCACAAGTTTTTTTATTATAAGTTTTTTTTTTGTTTATTTAATAATGAGACGAAATCCACCTAGTGCCAAGTTGTGCCACTTAAGTACAATACGATTTTCTAACCAGAATCATCAGTCCATATTGGATAAGATTTTGATCAGATAGTTGAACTCCGGTATGACGGCCGTCTCCAGACCAATTAGTACAGTACTTATTTGGCCCACCATCTCAGCACATTCGCCGAAAAATATAGCACATAAAATTCGAACTTGAGTGAGGTGCATACTTTCTGAGGCGCAACGTCTCACCCAGCTAAACCAAGCGCGTGAGGCTCTATTATAAGTTCAAAATAATTATTCTAAAAGTTTTTTAGAAATTGATGAATAAAGTAAATATAGTTGTGATTTACAAATTTAACACCTAATTTTTATCAAAAAAAAGTTAATAGGTATGTCAGAAATGTGTTGAAATTAGTGTCATAACATAATTGCTGAAGCCGCTTTTGATAAAAAGAACTATATTTAAACTAGAATATTCATGTTCATTAATTTTTTTTTTGGATTTTTTAAAAAATAAAAGATCACGACTAAATATACAATTTTTAGAATGTTTGTGGTAGAAACTTTATACAGCACAATTTGCAAAGAAATTGCTATTCTTCGACTCTCGCCTTCTGAGGTTTAACTAACAACAGCTTTTATCTACTTACAAATAATTCTATATTTTCAAGCATGTACAATAACCACTAAAGTGTTATGAGCTATTATTAGTCTATAGCAGGGGCGGAGCCACGTTATCAGTGGGGGGCGCGATCGCCCCCCAAAAATATATATTGATTTTGCTATATTCTACAATCGATTGTCGAATTTCAGAAATTATATTAAAGTTAAAATTTAATTCTTATTTTGTATTATAATTATATTACCAAATAGTATTTTAAAAATTGTTCTTTACATAAATTGTTTCGCCCTCCCGAGTTAAAAATCCTGGCTCCGCCACTGGTCTATAGTTGAATAGTTTTAGCGTTCAACAAACTGCGAGTGAGTTTGATTAGGATGGCGAATAAACTAAGAAGAACGATAGAGAAAAAGAATCAAGAAAATAAGCGAGAAAGTTGCATGTTCGATGAATGCGCAAAAACATTTGCGTGTAATGCTGTGGTGCCCCGGATTTGCGCGATCGCGCGGCAATGCGGCGGTCTGCGCAGGTCTCGGTCGACCGAAACCTGAGGATCGGTTGACCGAAAGTCGCGAGCTCGGCACGAATTGGGTCAGATTTGGGCCTACGTGCGAGCCTACGAAGAGTTTAGTTCAATACCGCCTAAGCAGGGGACGAGTTTGTGCTTATAAGCTTACGGGGCCCTACGCTTACCACCAACCTAAGTGGTACTACCCTTTTCAGGTCGAAGAAAAGGAATCCGGCCATGTGGTTCGCCCGAAGCTTGGAGGGACGGGATCCGGGAGGGGTCGGGACATTAAAAAATAATAATAATAATATATATATATATATATATATTTATTTATTAGTAGGATTGTGACAACGAGTGATAATGCGTTCATATATATATATATATATATATATATATATATATTATATATTTATTATTTATTTATTTATTAGTAGGATTGTGACAACGAGTGATAATGCGTTCGACGCGTTAGTTAAGCCTTGTAGGTTTGTGGATGCAGCGTATGTCTCCACGTCGACGTCAGCTTCGGGTTCCATTTCCGGAGGTTTTCGTCTCCAGGTTTGGACTTGGCTGGGGTAGCTCGGGAGGCTGTTACGGCAACCTTGCGTGAGGCCTATTTCTGTCACGCCCCGACCCGTACCGGACCCCGCCCATCCAAGCTCCGGCCTCACCATACTGCCAGGTCCGTTTCTTCCGATCCAAAAAGGGTGGTACCACTTAGGTTGGTGATAAGCTTAAGGCCCCTAAGCTTATAAGCACAAACTTGTCTTCTGCATAGGCGGCATGAGACTAAACTCTTCATGAACTCGCGTGTATGCCCATATCTGGCTCAACCTGTGCGCAGCTCGTGACTTACGATCGACCGATCTTCAAATTTCGGTCGACCGAAATCTGCGCAGATCAGATGCACTGCCACGCGATCGCGCAAATCCAGGGCATCACAAATGCTATCGTGGAAGTGCTCAAAATAATAAAGAAGACGTTAGGAATCGTTCTTGAGAAACTATAAATCTGTTTTGACATGTTGATCTATTATAACAATTATGAAGATACTCTGGGTATTTTTTTACTTTCGTGATTCTGGAAAAAAAAATACAAATTTTGTAAAACAAATTTGTTTTTGTTTTTCATATACCAGAAAAACTTAATTTGACCAAAGCTAATTGAGTGGGTCCGGTTTAGACAATAATTGATTTTAAGCACTCTTTTGCAAAATTTCGTTAATTTATTTTTACCCTCGCCTCCAAACCGATTCCAAAATGCGCTCCATCGATCTCGCGGGGTTCGACCGATCGATCTTCACCGAGCTCAACTCGCGACGTAATAATTGTTGAATTTATCTATTAATTAATCAGCCAAATTGGAATTCCGTCATGGATCGGGACTCTGGCAGCCGGAATCCACCGCCGGAGAAGATGGAGTCACTCTGGGGAATGATCATCTTCAGTCTCGCTGGCGCCACCGCCACCACCGTCGCCGTATGTAGCTTTAATCCCCCTTACATCCCTTGCTCAATTGATATACATGTTTGGTTGTTGTTGTTGAAGAGAAAATAATTGTAGTTCTTGTCAATTAATTAACATTTATCTGTGGACTTAGTAATGTATTAGCATGCAATTTTGAATTTTGGCTAATGTTAATTTGTCAGTAGTTAAAAAGCTAAAATGGAGTATCTATTGGTGCATCCTTATTGAGAATATATATATATATATATATATATATATATATACGGTGACGGACCCAGAAATTATAAACAGGGGTGTCAAAATATAAAGTAATATACGTAAAATTTATACGCTAAGAATTTTTCATAAGCATGCCTCACACAAAATCTACATGTAAAATTTATACGCTAAGAATTTTTCACCGCTGAAATAACCAATAAAAAATTTAATTAAATAGTACTCAACTAATAAATATAAATAACTATTGATCAACATTGCTAACAAAACAAACAATCAATTTTATATCAAATTAAACTTGAAAGTAAAATTATTAGCTAGGATTTAAGAAAATGAAAAATCATACCGATGGTCGAATGGCGGCAGCAACAACGACGCCGACGATCGAATGGCGGACAAAAGCACGCCTGCCGGTGTGGGAGGTGGATTTGAGAGGAGATGATTAGGGTTAAATTCGTCGGCGGCGGCACGCGGGGAATTGGTCGAACGAATTGGAATGAGGGCTAACCTAAAGCTTTAAGGCTTAAAAAAAAGAAAAAAAAAAGGCGCATCGCGCATGTTCGAACGCGCGTCGCGCAGTCCACCTCCCGACCACCCAACCGCTGCTCCACTTACACCGTATGAAATTTTAACTTGTTTTTATATCATATATATATAATATATATATATATATATACCGGAAATCCGAAAAGCAGGGGTGTCAGCGACACCCCTGCTATATATATGGGTCCGTCCCTGTATCTATATATATATATATATATATATATATATACACATGGGTGGATGTGAGAGCTCAGCAATCTCAAAGCAATATAGAACATGGAAGAAAATCTATTAGAGCATATTGTTTGACTTAATTAGTCTAAGATGTTATAACACCAACGAAATGATTAAACCGTAATGCAGGTAATTGGTTTCCGAAAGACATTTGATGAGTTCTACTCTCAGGTACATTCGATTTTGCATACTAAAGGATGTTGATATGTCTGTTTCTAATTATTTACAATGGATCATAGTCTCTTGATTTAATAGGACACCGTAAATGCTTCTGGTTTAACATGCTATACTTATATTTAAGGAATTGGATTTACTTCTGAAATTGGCGCTTTGATAAAATTATGTATTACTTTTTTATTTACATTTCGACTTAAGATATTTTTCTAATGTATTGCAAGCTGAAGGCTTGAATTTTCATATCACAAGTTTTCAATCATCTTTAGAGGTTTCAAATTGTAGACTAGGGTTCATTGGGAGCAGTCAATATTCAAATGATAAGGAACACATTACCTACTTAAGTGGTTTGGTCTCAAGGCATCAAAATCATATAGGTTTCTATTTAATAACCCTATCAGTCCATTGTAGCGCTTGCTAGATGGACATTGGATAAAGTTGGTGCTCATCTATCGGATTAACAAGTTTGTTGCATCAACAAGGTTGGCGTGGAGGCATAGGACTGGGGAACAATAATTCCTATTAAAGCTAGCAATATGTCCACTTTACTACTAAGGAAAACTTCTGCAAACAGGTTCAGCAAGTCAAGTTTTTCGCATGATATTAACCACATGAATTACGTCCCAGAAAGTGCATGCCAAAACATATTAACATAGTCTAAGATATAAATTGCTTAGTTGGTTTCATTGTTTTCTGTTGGTTTTAATGTCCATTTGCCTTTGAACATGATATTTTCTTAACCCTTACTGTACTATTTGAATTTTGCCGCTGTCAAGGTGTTCTCATATAAGATTTTTTTGGACTAGTATATTCAATTAAGAGTTATTGATGATTTTTTTTTCTATTAATGTAGTAATCACTTTTGGACCCTTACTAAGTAGCCTTTTAAAAAAATCTCCAAAAGCTCAGCAGGTTAAGAAAGTATTCATCAAGGTGGACTTCTACTGACAGTTCAAGAGGGGGGAGTTTCCGCGAGGAAGCCTGGAAGAGGCATTACCGTCGAATGCAAGAAGAATATGAGGAAGAAATGGAGAGAGTGGTCAGTTTGTTATCCCTCAGTGCTTGCTTTTATTCTTTATTATCTGCTGTTAATGATGCCTGGTTTATCCTGTTCATTTTTACAAATTCACGCAGTCCCCTCTACATCTTCTCCTGTTTGCTTTGATTTTACCGTCATTTCTATTGTATGAAAGCTACCTCTATCTGTAGTGGAGTATTGATACTTCTCTCTATGTACAGTTTAACAGAATTTGACGGTCTTGTTTATAGTGTTTATAGGATCATGTATACAGTACAGCTACTGCAAGGTTGTTATGAACAATTCACTGCTTGTCACCTTTATCACGATTGTCTTATTAGCATTTAGCAACATCTCAGATGTTGACATTTTCATCTTCTTCCCAGGAACGAATAAGGAGGATGCAAAGTGTTTTCAATAGGGAGAGAAGCAAATATAAGAAAACCTATGAAAGCTGGAGGGCAAATGATGCTGGAGCATATACTCACATTCCAAGGGATGACTGGTACTGGAAGGCTGAGGCAACATACAAAACACGACGAACTAACTTTAGACCTCCTCCTAGGGAGACTGGAAACTTTGAATTATCACATCACTACTCAGTTTTGGGTCTTGACAGGTATCATATTCTTAAGTTGCCAACTACATTAGATGCCTTGGAATGCACTGAATCTCTCATTGTCGTGGGAGATATAAATATCTGCATTCTTAAGCATGTAATTGTTGCCCACAACTATTCTAATTGATCTAAAGATCTGCATACATAGTGTTTTAGGTTAGATGTAAGAAAAATAATTGTTGTCAATTGAAAGAAACTTTCATTGTGCAAGGATTTTAAAAGAATATCAGATTGATGGTCCAGTTATGCCATGAAATTAATATAACATATAATTTGTAGGTGTTTTGCTGTCATTGTAGGTATTTTGATTTCTTTAAAAAAGTCTGCTTTCTTAATATTTGTAGAGTTAATAGGATCCATAACCAACTATTACCCTCTTTCAGTGAATCGAAATCTTATAAGCACATTAAAGTTAATCTCTTAATTTTCTTATGCCAATGGAAAATTAGAACCATGTTCACAAAACATGTGGGGTAGGGCTTTTTGCTTTTCGATGCAAACCATTCTCATTGTTCAGTAATTTTCAGACATTTTACGTAACGTGCATAAATCTCAGTATGTTAGTCGGTTGTTTATATATTTATTATCAACATTCCTTCAAATTCTTGGTCAGGTCTAGGACAAAACCATACACTGATGCAGAAATAAAGGTATTTCCTTATGTTTCATCAAGATGGTTTTTCTCTTCCTCCCTACATGTCAGTCATTTGTCATACAAAATCTGAAGTTCATGATTATGATGGTTCTTTGAATGGCACTGGTATTTCAATCATTATAGGCTAGGAGCAATCTTAGTTAATTAACTAAAATATTCTTAATATCAATCTTTCATTTCAATTTGAACAGTATTAATGTGGAATGGTATTGTTTTTACATGCTGAACTACATTGTGATAAGGCACAAATGGTATTGGTTTTGCACGTCTGTGCATGCTGCAAGAACTAACTGTGATAATGTGCATTGATGAAAGGGGTGGTTTTAACCGTTTGAACTAGAAAAATGGGGAGATCGACACTTGAGATGAGGGTGGGAGCAAAAATGCCAATTTTCACATACAAATAGAAAGCAACTGCACGAAACACATGTTTCTGTTGGAATTTAATCACCAACACATAACTTTTTTATATTGGGAGCTCCAAGGTTGTCAAACAAGAGTTTCTACCTCAACTCGTTTTGGGAGGTAGAAGCGAACCATAGAATTGAAACGTATAAACGTCAAGAGTTTATGTACCAACCAAAAATATCAATTAGAAAAACAATTTAATATATACAGACTAATAAATATGTTTTATTGATACAAAATTCTACTAAATGGCTTTACTAGTGTTTCTAATATTTATAATGTGATTTTATAGCCTTGATAATTTTAGTAAAATGCAAAAAATTATCGCTCAGATTTGCTCTTTAACTATACAAATTAAATCGTGATTCCATGAGTTAACTCGCATCTACCCGTTTCTACCCAAAAATAATTATGAAGTTAGCCCGGTTCGGGGGGTGAAAACATAAACAGCGTGTGTGTTTACGGTTACCATGTTTAACATTTCAAATCTCTGGGAGTATATTCAATCTCTTCGTTGGTTCTGGTGAAGTGGAAGTAGTGGTGAAGGGTGTCATAACCAGAATGCTAACTCTTTCCATGGTCACTGCTATTATTCCTTCAACTTAGCACTACCAGGCAAGCTTTTAATAACAACGTAAAATAATACCAAAACCGCATGCTGATTAACTTGGGAAGTGCTTGCACGCACAACCGAGAGTTTGGCAGTTTGCGTGTCTAGTATTGCAATCTGGTAACAATGAAACTAGATTAGTAGTACTGTGTCCAGAATGGGTTTGACTGTTTCAGTTGTGTATTCTAATTCCAAACTTTCAAGCCACTTAGAATTGCTATCTCAAAAAAGGATTGCGGTTTTCTGGATGCACCAGCAACAACGTGAAGTATAAACTAGATTACATTTTGAAGAAAATATCGAGTGCTGAATGCATATTTGTGTGTGCTGTTAACAGACGGCTTTCAGAGCAAAAGCAATGGAATACCATCCAGATCAGAACCAGGATAACAAAGGTGAGTTCAAGTTGTTATAGTTAAGAAGGAACTAGTGTTGCAAACCGTGTGGGCCAGCCCGCAGCCCGCCGCCGCGGGCTGGCCCGCACGGCACCTAAGGCGTGGTGGGCCGGCTCGGCCCGCCCCTTCTAGTTATGCCGGCTCGGCTCGGCCGGCGGCCCGTCTAGCCGAGCCGGCTGAAATTTAAATATATATATTGTAAATGCCATCGGGCCGGGCCGCGGGCTTTTTTAGCATCTCTAGAAGGAACCAAGTCGGCACAATATTTTCCTTATATTGTATGTATTTTTCTTTTGCAGATGCTGCGGAAGCAAAGTTTAAAGAAGTTATGACTTCCTATGAAGCAATCAAATTGGAGAGGAAAAATGAAAGACAACAGTGACACAAGATAACATGTATATTTGGATGTTAGGATACAATTCTTGGGTAAACAAGATATATCTGCTGGTTGTTATAAGTTGGATATTATTGAAGGGCTTAATCATCAGGATGACTGAAAATGAAGAATCTTGCGTATTATTGAAGGGCTTGATGAGACTGAATCTTGGTATGTTGCTAGCATGGGAGAGGGTGCCCTTCATATCCTTCCATGTGTATAAGGTATCCACGCTATCTGTTTTTTTTTCTTTTTTTTTTTTTTTTTTTTTTTTAAATTCAAACTGCTCTGTCATATGTTTCTTTGTGTAGTTCTAATAATTTCTGTAATCTTATGCGACGCGTAATGTGTTTATACACGGCTACTTTGCCCCCATTTTGGCACAATGGTAGATGATATAACAAGTTTTATAATGATAGACTATTTTTATATCTTTAGTTGAAAATTTGTTGATGTTATTCTACTCTTCCTATTGGAAAACTGTTGTCGCTCTTTCTTTTTCTTTTGATTTTTTTTTAATCTGGCAATGTAACATCTTATATCATGTTACATTTCATATAAACATGGCCATTTGCGAGTCTTTTTTGGGTTTCTTTGTTTTTTGAGATTGTCGTGGTGGAATCCGCAATTTGAGTGCATGCACTGCAAAGACTTAAAACTCACGGAAATTTTTCACGCTAGCTCCGACCGATCCTTTAGAATCTGAGTACAGATTTTTTTTTAAAGAACGTGGACTTTTTTTATAGAAAATTTTTCAAAGAAAAATTCTGAAAAAAATTCATTCTATGTGGCTTTATATTCTGATGGTGACGGTTTTTTAGGTATAACAATTTGGTTGAGCTCGGCTTTTTTTTTGGTTGTTTATTGTTAGTGTTGTTTCTTCTAACTAAACCTGGGCACGTAGCTCGTAGCATACTCATCTGGAATCCAGAGTATGTGACCACCTGCTAATGAACGAATTGGTCCTCATTAGCAACCAAATAGTAATATATCTGTAGCTTTTTTTATCTGCAGTAGCTTACCAACTCTGCAAAACTCCAACTCAAGTTCTTACTCCGAAATGTGGCAGCCTCGAAGGTCCTCTATCAGTTCTTTCAATGCTCTTACCAAAGACGAGGGGAACAAAGAGCCCCCAGAATCACAGATCCTGTCTTTTTGTTTATAGCTAGCTGAAATGCCTCTATATGAGAAGTTATTAGGTGCGCGCTTATCTGCGCTGCGTGCAGTAAAAAATAAAAAACAAATATTTAATATTAATTTTTAGAAAATATTTTAACATGAAAGTTATAAATTTTGATGAGATCTATAATTTTTATATTTAAAGTTTTTCTTAAAAGTATTTTTAAATAGGTGTTTTGAAATCCAAAGATTAACGGGTATTAAAACAGTTTTAAAATTCACTTCAAATCTGTTAATCTTTGAAATCCCAAAATACCTATTTAGAAGTATTTTTAAAAATTTTAATATAAAAGTTGTAGATTTTATCAAAATGTAAAACGTTCATGTTAATAGTTTTTCTAAAAAATAATCCTAAATTTTCCTTTTTTTTTTTACTGTACGGCGCGTAGATTAAAATTTACCCTCCTATACAGGTGATGGAGTCACGATTGGTCTGAGTTGCGAGGCTTTACTGGGCGATCCAAAAGCTGTTATAGGCAACTTAAATATGGAGTTAGCTTTCTTTATTATAGGTATTCAGTTGCTAAATTAGAGGCAAAATAATTTAGAATTAGCGGCAGCGGATTCATGCATGTATAAAGAATCCAACCCTAGAACCTAAGGTCTATGGTACTCGGCTATCTCATCACAGGCAGTGAAAAGATTGTTCTTCCCTTATGTAGACGCAGGTATTTTCACCGAACCACGTAAATCTCTGTATGCTTTGTGATTATTTTTCATCAATTTTTACAGCGTCGTGAGTCTGATTCCCGAAATTACCAAACCCCTCCATCAACAGGCAATTCTAATAATGTTTAATACATAAGCTAGTGAGGGTCAAACATGGGCTCAGTGCTGATTTCATATCAGGCCTCTAATAATACATACTTTGTAGAATAATTGTAACATTTGGCGCTGAATCGAAATTCAATAAAACAAATTCATAGGCTTGCAGAGTCAACTGTATTTGATCCATAATCATATTTTTTTGCAGAACAGGAAATTGGAACTTATTCAAATTAGTGATATTGTGGTAGGTCATAACTTAATCATATTGATGCATGCTGTTGGGATGTCAGCATCTAATACTGGCTAAGATGTAAACCGAGTCTAGAACAGGTTACAACGTGACCATCACGATTGACTCCAATGACAAGCCCAAGGCCTTCAAAACTACCACTTCAATGACTTCATATATTCTAATCCTAAACTAATTTGGATGTTTGTTTTAGGCACTGTGTCACTTTGGCATCTTTTATTGCTACAAGTGTTGGCGATGGCCTGCGCACTTTTCAGTCTGAAGGGCTGGTTCATGAAGTTTAGGACGGATAGTAAGACTTTTATTCTATACATTTAGTATGAAAAAATTATCATATTTGTATTCTTTAAAATATAATATGGATTATATACAAGTTACGCATTTATGAATGTTGCACTGATAAGTGCGCGTAATTGCATTTCTTTGTATCTGACATGACACTCTTCTAATCAAGTGTCCTCCCGGAGAGCTAGATTATCATACGAACAGAGCCTCAGCTCTATGTAAGAATTTATGGGCATTTAAAAAAAAAAGAGAGACATTTGCTATCGAGACCAAAGGATTAGAATTTCTAGGTTAGTAGATATTTATCGGCACTGTTTATGAATTAATTTGTTATTATAGTCGAATAAATCTGGATTGGTTACTAGTAGAGTTTTTTTTTCACGAAAATTTCAAAAATAAAATAATCTCAAGTGCTTGTAGTTGCATGCAAATGGAGTAGTTAAATTGTATTTTCTTTCTTAATTTTATATCTATGTACCTCCTCAGTTGGAAGTGTGTATGTGTCATGACAAGTAATATGTAGACAAAAATAAGACATTTTGGCTGACAAAAAACTAAGATTTGTCATTTACATAATTTTATATTGGTAAGCTTAGTTCACTGGCTTTCCCCATCTCTTTCACTTCGGTGAGATTTACGCTCTCGGGATGGGTGATCCATTTCGGTTCAGGTCGTTTTCGGGTCGAATCATCGTTAATTGTTTGAGTCAATTCAGTTTTGTTCGTGTTGCTTTCTATCTATGCAGGTCGGATTCATCCGATTGCGCAACCCTACTTCTATGAAAGAATATATCCAAATTAGTCTCACAAAATGACGATATTTCTCTTTTTCTATTTTCGATACATCAGGGTTGAGTGAGTTTGAGAATCAATTAGCTGTGATGAGTTCCATGTGGAAGGAGATATAATTCATTTAAAAAATATATAAAAATAAGGTTAGGGGAATGGAAGCAGCTTAAAATAAAATAAAATAAAATAAGCACATGGATGTATTAGTTGTAGTGTGAAGTAATAATAAATAAATAAATATTTAATTAAAATAAAATAAGTGGATCAGGCCACGTGTGTTATGGGCCTCTCTGAAAATGGGGTCAAAAGCCAGCGTTTTGGTGCGGAAGAGCGGACGGCTGCCGGTGCAGTAACATTTGGACCCACGTCAGGGACCAAACAACCACCAATTCTACTTTTATTATAATAATAATTATTATTATTATCATATTACTAATTATTTTAATCTAAAAAATATATATTATGAATTATTTAGATGTAGACGGCCACCGTCGTCAATGCTTCATTTTAGGGTTTCCACATGGTTATTCATTCATTGTCTCCCTGTTTCTTTCAAATTTATGAAAATTTTCAATGATGTATTTTAGGGTTTTCACATGGTTTAGCATCCCTGATTATCAACTATAATAATTATTTTATAGTTTATATCTAAGAAGTGTTTAATCTCTCGTATGGAATTTTGTATTGGACGTTGCATTATACAAAATACATAAAAAGATTAAAATAGAAATGCTTATTTATGTTATATGGTGTTACAACAATCGTACAAAATCAAACAGATTATGAAAGATAATTCTTTCATGATAATTTTCAAAAAAACAAAAGGAAAAAAAACTATTCGAGTTTAGTTGCTATTAGTAACTTCCATATTATATATGTATATTACAATTTGTCAGTATCTCTCTCTCTCTCTCTCTTCTCTCTCTCTCTATATATATATATATATATATATATATATATATATATATATATATATATTATATTTATTTATTTATATATTTATATAAAATGAATTTAAGAGCAATAAAAGAAACATGTATACGGGTAAATGCATTTTTCCGTACATGGACGTACTGGAAAAATTAGTTTCTCATGTGATTTCGTGATGATTTTCGTGTTTGGCTCTGTATTTTGTAGTATTTTTTTTTTCCTGCTGAGATTCACTAGCAAGGAAAGAAACTCAAAAAGTCAATTAGTATGCAATCTTCAACAATGCAACCAAATATATATTCAAATAATCAAAAGACTTGCAACCCTTTTATTCCTTTTCTTTAATTCATCAACTTGCAGCTCATGTCTGAAAGTCAGTTTTTGGACCATTAAGATAGATTTTTTTTTTTTTTTTTTTCAGCGCTATGGTTGAAGATCCGTGTATATTTTTTTTTTATTATATTTCATAAACATATGTTATTGCGTTTGTATGGTTATTATTAGATTCGTAAAACACAAAACTGCCGAGTTGTTTGAACCCACCTAAGTAAATTTGATGACGCGACACCTAACAGCTGGCCTAAGATCTGTCCAATCTGTTGGATGGTGGTGGTGCGTGCCAATGTGCATGGACAAACGTTCGCGCGCATCCGCTGTTGTGAAGACATCAACTCGTCACGGATCTTAGTCAGCCAACTGCTCAAAATCTAGCTGCGAACATCCATGAAAAAAAAAAAGAAAAACTACTTCAAGTTCTGAGGTGTAAATGTACAGATATTCGCAGATATTCGCGTTAATTCTGATATTTGCAAGTGTTTATGGTGTTCATTGTTCAAAGTATTTTAATATTTGGTGGCTCAAATCACTTTCAGAAGTGGTTTCTTTATCCGAGGTTGGTGGATACTGTAGAAGCTGCAAAAGTCATTACTTTTAACATATTTAATAGTTCCCACTTCCCGGATTACACTAATATTTTTTTAGATTTCCCAAAAAAATTCTAATTTTACCGTCTAAATTTTACACCAGATTTTTAGTGCTCTAATAAAAATCCACAAATATCAGTATTTAGATATTTTGTGGATAAATCCACAAATATGTACCACACAAAATTAAAATTCCACGAGCACTGGGGCTCTAACATACAATCGGCCATTCGGGGCACCCGGGGTGCAAACGTCCGTGCTGGTCCGTCTCCCAGCGCCGGGCTGGGTTCCACTCGTTTTATTTTGGACTTATAAAGTACTAAAAAATGATTAACATCATAACATAACACGCCTCATTTGTGCCTCACTCGTAAGGTTGTTGTCACCAACCGTATAAATATTAAAAATGATTATATATTGTATTGGTTGTCTGTGAAATTGAAAATTTTTAATTTGATTTCTTAAAATTATATTGATAGGTTTGTAAATTAGTACCGTGTGTCGCTCCTGAATTTCTTTTTCTTAAAGAGACTTGCACATCAGCGGCTGTTCTTTGAATCCCATATAAAAACAAGTGCTTATTTAAAATTTATTATCTTTCATATTTTGGACTATCTATTCAGAAAAAACTTTTAAAAAAAAAATAAAATAAAAATTATAATCACATAGACAAAATTTATTAACTTTTTTATAAAAAATATTTCTAAATAGATATTTTAAAATTCAAAGTTATAAGGGATTAGTAGATTATGTATTAATATTCCAAAAGTCCACTATGTATTTAAAGTATTTTTAAAATTTTAAATATTAAAGATCTAAATCATACCAATTTTTTTTATATATTCAAATTTTCTAAAAAAATATTTATATAATAGTAAAAATATCCATAGTATAAATCTCAAGAAAATACTTATTTATAAGGATTTGGAATACGACAGTTTTGACATATCGCTTAATTTGTAATTTTCTTTAGAAAAAAAGAATATTGTTGGACTGTTAAGTTTTGTTTTTATTCTATAGTTTAATCGGAAAAGGTATTTTTTCCGGCTCATACTTGTCAGAAATTTTAAAACATGAGTTTTCAATCTATGAATCTAAGCATGAACATTCAAACGTGGGGAAAATTTTGGTAGTTCATCTTTTGTTTGAGTAACAAAGTTACAATTTACATCAAATGATGGATAATTTTACAAAAATTAATATATATATATATATATATATATATTATATATATATATATATATATATATGTATATATATATATATAGCTAAAAATATTTTTTATAATAATATAGAAATTATAGATGCACCAAATTTATGTTTATATTCAAATAATTTAATAATATTTCACATTATAGAAGAATTTATTCGAAACGGTTTAGAAAAGAAAACTTTTTTGACAAACACTAGTTGCTTGAAGCTGTGACGCACCTAAATTGACCGACTGATTCACATCTTTCTCGGTTCGCAGGTAACGTCACCGACGCGTTTGCTTTGCTGTAATCCCCTTTTACATATCCCGAGATGCTAAGCCTAGGCTGATGACGTAGTTAATTGATAAAGGGAAAAAACTAGGGATTCTTGCAAATCAGTCTCCCGTTTTCTATTTATGGACAAATCAGTCCCGAAAACGTATTTTCGGGGACTAATTTGCTTTTTTTTTTTGCAGATCAGCCCTCCGAAAATGCGTTTCGGGGGGCTGATCTGCGAACCCCTAAAATAGGGGAGGGCTGATCTGCAATTATCCCAAAAAACTACTCACTTTTAGTAAATCATACATAACTAATCTACACCATATATTCGTCTCGTGATCTGTATATTTATCTCAGTATAAATTATTAAGATTATAATTATACTCATTGCGCATGTTTCCCAGTTTGCAGGTAAGGTCAGGGTGCTAATATCTCATCTAGCAACACTTCGGCATTTCAGAACCAGGTTACTGTGACGACTATTATGCAAATCGTTATAATTAAGAAAATTTGATAAGTAGAAGCGAAGACAATTGTAAAGCTTTAAGCCCACCCGTAATTCCACTTCACTATCTAACAGTAGCCTGAATTCAAACTAAAACCCCCGGCCATCGACCACCCACCGCATTAGAACAATATAGATTAGCGTCAAGACGTTGAGGTAGGTACAAGAAATAATACATTGCATGCATTAGAAAAATATAGATCAACACTAACTTTTGCTAAGGTTGGGATAAGTACAAAATTAGTACATCATTAGACAAATGAGAAAAAAGAACACTCAGTTTCATGTATCCTCATCGTACATTTACGTCGCCCTTTCAGTTCCGTTACGTACGTCACTCACTGGCCCCGTTTGTCTCCATAGAGACCAACCCATAAATACAAGCGGGATAAGATATTAGTAAAGACAGAAAATGAGCTGCGTGACTTATTATTAAGTCACGTAAGACCAGCCGTGCGGGCCGCCCCGTAAGACCGGTCGTGCTCGCAGCGGGTCGGTTCTTCTCTCCGGCAGTGCGAGCCGGACTGAAAAAATCAACCCCCGCACACGGGGCAGGGCCGGTTGGCCCGCAGGCAATACGATATAAATTTTTTTAAAAGGCGTAGCTAGGAGGCGGACCGAGCTAGTCCGCACCGCCTCGCCTTAGACACTGTGCAGGCCGGCCGCAGCCCTACTAAGAATTAGTTCATGAGAGGCAAACCATAAATTATAATAATTGAATTGTGATTTGTGACCATAATTCAGTAAGAACATTAAAATAAACCAACAAGAAATTAATTCCGTATAATCCGCCGAAGTTTATATGCAGCACATTCACCAAAAATTCTCAGCATATAATATAATATAATAGCCGAATATAAAATCAGCACAGGATAATAATAAATAAAACCGAAGGACATTTGTGTTTTTATACATCTTATAATTAAAAATAATTTAATTTTAAATACTTCATCTGTATCTTGATTTATTGAATAATAGAAATGTCATCTTAATTATATAAATAATATAAATATCAAAAATATTTTTTTAACTGTAAATATAAAATTATATATTGTGATAATTTTGATTATATTTAAAATTTTTCAACAATTCAAAATATATGTTTTAGCGTTTTTAAAATTTAATAACTTTTTACTATTTTAAATATATTTTTAAAGTATTTATTAAAAAAAAATTATAAATTTTATTAGGTATAATTTAATATTATATTTTTTAGTATATTTATTTGTACCGTAAACATTTCATGTCATATATTATAATTGTTCCAAGTGTGAAAGCATGCGGTACTTTTGGCAGGCGACGTGTCGCTGTATAGAGCACTAGAAGGTCAGAGTGACACGTGGCAGCTGCTGGCGGTGGACAGCTCTTAAATGTGGAGAAGCGCCGACACTCCTCGGACTCTCTGATAATCACTCAGTGAAAGATTTTTATTCCACTTAATAAATTGAGCTATACTTTCTTTTAAATAAACGTAGTCCAAAGTTAAAGATTGCACTATTATATTGATGAAATTGAAATTAGTATATTTATAATGTTCATTGTATAAATTAAATGGTTTATCAACAAAATTTTAAAATTAATTTAAAAAATATATAAAAAAATGAAAGCATACTTGTTTTTGAGAGTTGAATATAATATAAATTAGTTTTTAAGGGGTGTTTATCCTAAATAACGAATGATATTTTAACAATAAGCACTACAAATGGTATGTTGTTTATTTTAAGTGTTTATGGTTATCTTATTGACCATCCCTTTTTATTCCGATAATATTCATTTCTCCAATTTGGTCTATTTCCATTATTGAAATAAATTAAAATACAGGATGACTCAAAATAAATATAAAAATGTAAAACATTTTCGAATTTTTAAGCTAATTACCCCTTGACGGCGCTTATAATTACAATAATAACCCCAACGTAGTCCCCGGACTCCATCTCCGGCATTCAATGCGCGGTCACGTGCAGCGCTCTCATTTCGTTCAACTCACGACAGCGATTAGGCCTCAGTAACTAACTCCCTCGTACGAGTCTACGTAAAGACAGTTTTTACCCTCCTCTCATGAAATGCAATCCTTCCAGCTCAAGGGGCTGCGAGGTCATTTAGTCGAAACAGAAAGGCAACGATTGGGCCCACATTGCTCGTGATCAAACCGTCGAACTTAAAATCATACGGCCGTGATTAACGGGGCACTGCAAATGAGCTGTAGACTTTTTGACTAATAAATCAACTTGGATTTCAACAGATTTACGCGAATGCCATTGATTGTTTGGATTTGGAAGCTTCTGCTTGAGTGCCACTAAACAGCTGTCAATTTGTCGCCATCTGGCATCTGCCGGTGAGACCCCTTTTTTCATCATCAACGTAGAGCAATCCCAGCCGTTAAGTATTTGTTAGTGATCATGATTATGATGATAGTCATGTTAATTGTGTGTATTAATCATTTCTACAGCAGCTCAATTTCAAGAATCTTTAGTCAGCAATTCAAAATATTTTAATTCATTAATAAAATAAGAGATTTGCATTGAGACCAAAGAACCTAAATTTATTACATTTAGATTCACTTATTAAAAATTTTAACACTTAAGTTTAAAAATTTTACGGATAAGTCTTTTAGAAGAGGGATAAGTCTTTTTTATTGTCAATAGCGTAAGCTTCTAATGGAGCTGAAATTTAAGAATATATAGGAATTAGCGACCAAGTTTATATATACTTCACTGAATGGAATAGTAGTATTTGTCTTTCACATCACGTAAATTAAATTAAAAATTGTGGTAATTAAAAGGAATATACAGTTAAGTTTATTTTATTTTCTGATAATAATAACAAAACCAAACAAAACCGCTGTAACAGGAAAAAAAGAAATAAATCCATCCATTTTTTTTTTTTTTCTTTGCTTTTTTTTTTTTTCGCTTTTTTTCGAAATACACGTACGGCCGCAGGCCTTCGTTCTCCAGAATTTAACTCCCCTTTGTTGCACGCACGTCACGTCCCCCACTTCAATATTCTTTTTTCTTATTTTTCTTCTTAATCCCTGTTAACATTTTTACTAATCACCTTCGTCTATGCACTGTTTTTAAATTTCCTTTTTTTTTTTTGTCTCTGTTCAAATCCGCGTCCATGATTAGCTGTTCCCACCTTCCTCCATTATTTTCACCCTTTACTGTGTTGTATTCTTCTTCTTCTTCTTATATATACACACAACTAAAGGGATTAAATCATTAAACGAATCCATACATAGCCATCATTGTCGTCTTCTTCTTCCCTAAGAGATCAGTTAATGGAGCTGTAGACGTGTTGAGCTCTACTCTTCTTCTCGTTCTGTCTGTCTCTGTATATGTATGTGCTATAGACTGCATTGCATTTGGAGATTGATTCACACCACGCGTCATCTCTAAGGCAACACGACGAACAACTTCTCTGATCCCCAAGTTCCGAGGATCTTGTTGACTTGTTGTTCGTTCAATATACATTGTTGTTAGAGAGAGAAGTTTGATTCTTAATGGCGCCGTGGGATTGGTGGGGTAAGGATACCCACCGAGGAACTCCGGTGATCGTCAAGATGGAGAACCCTAACTGGTCTATCACCGACATCTCCCCCGACGATGACGATGACTACCTCGCCGCTGGCGAACACCTCGTCGGCACCGGAACCCCCGGTTCTGCCAGAAAATCCGACCGCCGCGGCCGCAATGCTCGCCAAATCACGTGGATCCTGCTCCTCAAAGCCCACCGCGCCGCCGGCTGCCTCACCTCCGTCGGCTCCGCTGCTGTCAACCTCGCCACCGCCGTCCGCCGCCGCGTCGCTTCCGGTCGCACCGACTCCTCCGTCCCCGCTGCCCCCGATGAAAGCCCCGCGCTCAGATCTAGATTCTACGCCTGCATCAAACTCTTCCTCTGGCTCTCCATTGTTTTACTTGCTTTCGAGCTCTTGGCCTACTTCAAGGGCTGGCATTTATCGACGCCGGACTTTCACCAGTTTTCTCTGTCGGCGGCGACGACGCTCAGCGTTCGTGGGATATTCGCGACGGTCTACGCAAGCTGGGTTAGGTTCAGAGTGGACTACATCGCGCCGCCACTGCAGTTCCTGTCAGATGCTTGTGTAGTTTTGTTTCTAATTCAGAGCGTGGATAGATTAATCTTGTGCTTAGGATGCTTTTGGATCAAGTTTAAGGGCATCAAACCAATTCCAAAGAGCGTTGAAGATCGAGACTCTGATCCTGAGGCCGCCGGCGAAGATTTCCCCATGATACTCATTCAGATTCCCATGTGCAATGAGAAGGAGGTAAGCAAGAAAATGTTGCAAATTTTTAAGGGAATGATGGTAATTTATGATATGTGTTTAATTTTACACTAACTTGTAGAACAATCTGAGTAATTTGTTGCCTTTGATGCTTAACTTTTAATTTTAAAACATGCCAATATTCTTAAATAGGTGATTAAATTTCTTATAGTGGTTTGATTATTTGATAAGCTGTTATTGGTTTAATCCTTATTTTGAAACCTTTTAAGTCAAAAAATTGTTCTTATCCTAGACAATTTTGAGTTTTTTTTTTTTGTGTTTAAAAGAAGTTTTCTGATACATAGCTGGTCATTTGCAGCACCGTGTTAGTAATCAGTTACCTTACATGCTTGAATTTCGATAAAAAATGCTAATCTTTATAAATTTATCATAAAAAGGCTTAATCCAAGATTTCTGTTATCGAGTCTCCTTTGCCCTTAAAAATCATAGTTTGAGTTGTTATCTTATTGTTCTATTTATTTTTCAGGTTTACCAGCAATCAATCTCAGCAGTTTGCAATTTGGATTGGCCGAAATCCAACTTGCTCATCCAGGTTTTGGACGACTCCGATGATCCCACCACTCAAATGCTTATTAAGGAGGAGGTGGAGAAGTGGCGGCAGAATGGCGCAAAGATTATCTACCGCCACCGTGTCATTCGGGATGGGTACAAGGCTGGTAATCTCAAATCTGCCATGAATTGCAGCTATGTCGAAGACTACGAGTTTGTTGCAATCTTCGATGCTGATTTCCAACCATCTCCTGACTTCCTCAAACGCACCATTCCACATTTTAAGGTTCATAAACTCCCGCTCACGCCGACGAGTTTTCGCACCGGTTTATTAGTAATCCATAGACTGAATATGTATTGGTTTAATGCAGGGCAATGAGGATGTGGGGTTGGTGCAGGCTAGGTGGTCATTTGTGAACAAGGATGAGAATTTGCTGACTAGACTGCAGAATATCAATTTGTGCTTTCATTTTGAGGTAGAGCAACAAGTTAACGGGATATTTATAAATTTCTTCGGATTCAATGGCACGGCTGGCGTTTGGCGAATTAAGGCACTGGAGGATGCAGGAGGGTGGTTGGAGAGAACCACAGTCGAGGACATGGATATTGCCGTCAGAGCACATCTCAAGGGCTGGAAGTTTATTTTCCTCAATGACGTCGAGGTGAGCAATTAATTTTAAAGACCTTGTATTTTCTCCAAAAAAAAAAAAAATAATAATCACCTTCAGTTGACTTAATTTAGTTAGTTTTCTAATATTATGTGGCAGTGCCAATGCGAATTACCAGAGTCGTACGAGGCATACAGGAAGCAACAGCATCGCTGGCATTCGGGACCGATGCAGTTGTTTCGACTCTGCTTGCCTGACATTATCCGCTCCAAGGTACGTCTTTTATTTAGATCTTATTACTGATTTAGCTGCTTGTGAAAAACCAGTTTATTATAATCAAATTAGGAATGTGCTCACTTATTGCTTGTTTTCTGATGCAAAACTTACATTCTGTGTTCGGTATAAACTGTCAATTAGCGTTTTGTTTTAGTCGACTTCTTCAAGGAAAATAGAAATGATATTAACTCGCTTAGTTGTGAGAATGTTTGTGCTTTCAATCTCGACCGTGTAATGCAGGATTGTGATGTCAATGAACTTTCTTTAGGAAGGTAGAAATTATCTCTGAACAATAACAATAACATCTCAGTCATGAGTCCTGTCAGGACGGGATTTGGGGAGGGTATATGTACGTAGCCATGTTCCGAATGAGGCTGTTTCCGTAGTAGACATTATATCAGGAGTTGCTTTAAATGTAGAGTGAGAAGTGCCCTTGATTTTGTTTGAGGCTTAAATTCCCATCTTCTTTCTAGGTTTTATTCCTATTGAGTGCATGTGACGTTGCAATCGAAAGACTGGTTTTGTTCAATTAATTTGACATTGGCATGAAAGTTTTTGATAATAATTAAACAAAGGTTTAGCAATAAAATAAGGCGATGGAAACCTTTCACTTGTTATACGTTAGTACTCGCTGCTATGCGAGAGTGCATATATCTCTCTTCTCTCTTATTCATGATCAAATTACTTTAAATTAGCACTATGCCGCCTCAGTCTGGACTGCCACTCAGAACAGAGTCGGATACCAAAAAAAAAAAAGTCAACTTCTCGTCATGATCTTTTGACGATCGTCTTGTTTGGTTTTATCTATATCTTTTGTTGGTTTTATGATCTTTTCTTTTTCCCTATAGCTGTTTCTAATTCTAAATCTCTTAGTTTACTATCTTCTGCATGATTTTTATGTCATAGCTTATCTCTCATACTGTTTACGGTTCTTATCGCTGGTTTATCTCTTATGCAGATCGCGTTCTGGAAGAAGGCTAACTTAATACTTCTATTTTTCCTCCTCCGTAAGCTCATACTGCCTTTCTATTCCTTTACGTTATTCTGCATCATCCTCCCGATGACCATGTTCGTTCCCGAAGCTGAGCTCCCTCCATGGGTGGTCTGCTACATCCCTGCCACCATGTCCTTCCTCAACATTCTCCCGGCTCCGAGATCTTTCCCTTTTATCGTCCCCTACCTTCTATTCGAAAACACGATGTCCGTGACCAAGTTCAATGCTATGATCTCTGGTCTTTTCCAGCTCGGCAGTGCTTACGAATGGGTTGTCACCAAAAAATCAGGCCGGTCTTCCGAAGGCGATCTCGTTTCTATGGTCGAGAAGGAACCCAAGAAACAGCGCGTCAGCTCCGAGCCTAATCTTGAAGCCCTCGCCAAAGAGGACTCTAGACCTAAAAAAGTATCGAAAAAGAAGCACAATAGGATCTATTTAAAGGAGCTCGCTCTCGCATTTCTTTTGTTGACTGCTTCCGCGAGAAGCCTTCTCTCGGCTCAGGGTATACATTTCTACTTCTTACTCTTCCAAGGGGTTTCGTTCTTGTTGGTAGGGCTTGATCTGATAGGGGAGCAGATCGATTAGGAACACGTAGATATGAATATTTTCAGAACATGCGAAAGAATATATTGATGAATATGGAGTTGCTGGTGGTGCACGGTCCTCCTCCGCTCGATCTTGATTCACCATGTGGTCTTGACCCTCTCCAAGGGGAATGTCAAGCTAGACATATTCCCTGTTACAAAGATGTAGATATATAGTTATCTGTTCTTAGCCTGATAGATCCTTTATTCTTTCAGGTTCTTAATTCTTTTGTAAGAAAATTTTGGTGGCTGATGGGTTTTTCCTTACAGTTCAATACAAACAATTTCTTGTTGTTAAAACATGCTAAAATAGGAAAAATAAATAATACACACATGAATTTGTTCCATACTTATCCTACTAACTTGAAAAATGAGAAGATATGAATTAAAAGCTAGTCCACAATTTAACAAAAATGCAAGTATTTTTTTTTTAAGGGTTCTTTTTAGGATTGTGACCATTGAGTTTAGTTTGAATTTCACATCTCGATCGGAAATTGAGTACTATAAATTCTTTCGAACTCGTATTTGTTGAGATTCAAACTCTTCGATCTATTTTTTATGAGTGATAGATGGTGGTTTACTTCAAGTATTTAGTCCCGTTAAATAATCCGGCCAATGCCGGTGGATTTATTTACAATGAGCTGAAGAAAGCTCTCATACATTTCAGGACAATTTGAATGTTTGAAACGGAAAGCTCCAAACAAAAGTGCCGGCCACGAATAAGCTCAAAGGAAGATGAGTATATTACTCAAAGCATATCCGCTCTGAGATGGCGACTCTGGCGGATTTAACACTGTTTATAACTTACTCTCATCTTGTAAATTTTGTTCGTATAAATATAATGAACTTCTAAATATTATTTGATATAATCTAAGAACGCAAGCGACATTAATGGCGGACGGGGAGAAGAAGGTGGTGCTCATAACGGGGTGCGGGAAGGGAGGCATCGGATACGAGTACTGCAAGGCCTTCAACGCCCAGGGTTGCCACGTCATCGCCACCGATCTTCCGGACCGCCTCCACGATCTCACCGATCTCGAGGCCGAGTGTCTCCCCATCGACGTCACGTCCGATGCCAGCGCCGCCGCCGCCACGTCTGCGGTCCTCGCCAAGCACAAACGCATCGACGTGCTCGTCAACAACGCCGGCGCCGGCAGCACTGGCCCGCTGGCTGAACTGCCACTGTCGCATGTGTTGCGCTCGTGGGAGGTGTGAGTTTGTTAATTCTCGGCTAATTAAATAGATCAACGGCTGAGATGTTAGCTGAGAATAGGCTATTTTCAGGTCGAGCTGAGAATAGCATATATATATATATTTAGCTCGATTTAATAATAGCCTTCACAGTTAAAATTTTCAACCGTTGATTTTTTTAATTTAACGGCTAAAATTTAATATTTACACTTAACGGCGTGAATCGTTATTCCGTTAAATATAAAATTAAATCTCAGTCGTTAGACCAAGCAGAACAACGGCTGAGATGTTAGCTTAATAATGCTATTATCTGATCGAGCTAAGAATAACCTTTATATATATATATATATATATATATATATATATATATATATGTTCAAAAAAAATAGAGGTTTGTTTCCCAATATTGCAAAGCAGGACTTTTTTGATAAAATCTCTTTTAAAAAAAAAGGAATTTAGCCACTATAATTATTAACTAATTTCTGCGATATTTATTAACTAGGTGAACGCGTTATCTCAGCTGCGCATGGTACAGCTGGTGGTACCAAGCATGGTGGCGCGGCGGTCGGGAGTGATAGTGAACATGGGGAGTGTAACAGCAGCGGCGGCAACGCCGTGGGCAGGGTCGTACTGTGCTGCAAAGGCAGCAGCGCACGCCATGACCGACGCCCTACGCGTCGAGCTCCGGCCGTTCAATATTCACGTAGTAAAGGTGGTACCGGGAGCGGTGAAGTCGAACCTGGGAAAGGCGAACATAGAAGCTTTAAAGAGAGCAAAACATGAATGGAGAATGTACAAAGGCTTCGAAGAGGTGATAGAAGAGAGGGCAAGAGCATCGCAGGGAGAAGCAGCAAGCAACGCGGCGGAGCTGGCACGGAGAGTGGCGGCAAGAGTGCTCGGAAAACGGCGGCCGCCGAGGGAGATTGTGTTCGGACAAATGAGCGGGCTCTTTGCGGTGCTCGCTTTGTCGCCGCTGTGGGCGCGAGACTGGTTCTTCACCAGCCGGTTTGGCCTCAACAAGAAAATTTGACGAGACTGCATCAGTTTCCAAATTCATAATGTTAGAAATCCCGAACTTCTTTTTTCCTGCAGAAAAAAAAGTGATCCCAAACTTTGTCTCAAAATATCACGTGAAATTCAATAACGATGTTTGAGCATGTTTGGTTGAATTTGTTGTACAAATTTTGGGAGGTGTAGCATTATGTCGCAGTTTACCGAACACTATGCTAAGAGCTTCCAAATTTCATCCAACATTTTTTTTTCCAAATCAATCAAGGTAGATTTTGAATATGAAAGTCACTTTTTAACAGTTAAATTCATGCTGAATCACAGAAATATTGAGTATTTTGTTAACTTATAACTAATGTAACAGTTGTAAGTAACATCACCAGCAACTGCTGCAATTTAGCTTCGCCATACAACTAATCATGCGCAACGGGTAAAAAATTAGAAAGAATTTAACAACTTTTTGTCGGCTTGAAGCCAAAACTCCATAATTCACATCAGTTCAATAAGAAAGAAAAGGTATACAAAAAGAAAATAAAAAAAAGTCGATATGGTTGCTAAATTTCAAAGAATTCTCGGTGCTACTCCTGCAATGCTACAAAGACAGGAGCGCGAACTTGATAGACATGCTTGCGCTGGTGATCTTCTTAAGTTACGTACCAAAAGTGGAGGCCAACATTCATGTTAGAGGAACCAACAACTCGCTCTCTGCATTAGCTACTAAGAAAGAAATATGTAAGTAGAATATAATTACTTAAACATATAGAACAAGTACGTAAGAAATTGAAAATCAAGGTCATCGGATAAGTGAAACTATGAAATCGGGAAATAATCTTGAGAAACCATAGCCCTTCGGCCAAGAATCATCATGCATTGACCTTAATGACATCGAATTGTGGACGGAAATAAGAATTCAAAAGTACTGCAGAAATTACCAAGAACTGGTTCAGTCACATGGTTTGTATCAATGCTTCTAGAACAATAACACAATACAATATTAGACTTGATTTATGAATTTGCCTCTGCAGGTTTATAATCAATATTCATCCAGTTACTCGAACTTTCCTACCTTCGCCATGTAGGCATTTACTTACGAGCATCACAAGTTAATCTGTAGCAGCTAGGTTTCAAAAAGTACCGGTGAATATGCTGACTCAACATCGATCTGTCAGATTATTTTATCATGTCTGTAGATATTCCTACCACAAAAGATTATCTGATGTATATCCTCATCAACTATATGCTATACAGAATGCATTACTCTAACTAATGATTCAGAAATATTAAATCAATCACTATAAAGATATTACAAGATAGTATCTCAAATGCAAGATTAACCGTATACAACAACGTTGTATAGACCCCAGTATAACTCTAACTAATGCTTCAGAATACAGAAATACTAAATCAATCAGTAAATAGATATTACAAGATAGTGTCTCAAATGATGACAACTTTGTATAGACTAGGGATGGCAACTGAACCCAAATCCGAGGCTATCTGCTCCAACCCGAGGGCAAAAAACCCCGATTCCGATCCGAGAAAAAGTAACCCGACCCGAATCTGAATTTTAAAACCGAACCCGAGTTCGATTCGGATCAGATCCGGGTTGGCTAGAAACCCTACCCAACACAAATATAAATAAAAATAAACATATATATATATATATTATATATATATATATATATATATATATATATATATATATATATATATATATATAAGTCGGAATATATTTTTTGGTGATCAAAATTATTACGTGGAGGACCTTATATAGACTAAAGACCCATACTATACTTAACCAATAGGTGATATCGACAATTTCCTAACTCTCAACACTTCATATAAGATTCTCTACGTAATAGCTTTGATCCAAGAAATATATGCCAAAGTTTATAAAAAAAACCCAAACCCAAATTAGAATCCGATTTAAGACAAACAAATCCGAATCCGATCAGAGACAAACAAATTAGAATCCGAACCCGAGATAAGATAATCCGAATCCTAATCCGAATTTTAAAACCCGAAAGCGAATATGGTCGGATCGGGTGGCCTGAAACCCGACCCATTCCATCCCTAGTATAGAGTCTATAGACCCCAATATCTGACAAGCATAGCAAGTCATGCAGTTATGAAGACACAAGTACCGAGTTGTTGGGCAGACTTTACGACCCTTACTAGAATAAGGTTTACTAGTAATCTAAATGCCCCCCCCCCCCCAAAAAAAAAAAAAAAAAAAAAAAAAACGCGAAAAGGTATATCCTTATGTCTCCATCCTGAAGGTTGTCCAAGAAAAAAAAATCTTAGCTCCCATCACCATAAAAATATCTTCTGCCTGCTGTGCCAGCAGAGACTTAACGCAATACGAGATCTAATAAGGGGTTTCATATAAACCAACTATGCTAACTGTCACTCCGTACACGTCAAATCAAGAATGAGATGATACCAGAAAACAAAAGGACTTCAGAAAATTCCATATAATAAAAAACAACATATGAGATTGCAATGACAGCAATAAGGCATACTAGGTTGCAGATGACAGACCTTATTATGTGCTATCTCGCATTTGGTGACCCAACCTCTACCTGCGGTGAGGCCACACTGTCACCTTCCTTTACCTTTGATATTCTTACGTCAGAGTCATTTTCACTCCAATTAGCATTATTAGATGCTATGCCACCTTGATACCCACCAGTACCCATACCCATATAGTTACCGAAGCCATTGCTGGTATAGCCCGAATAAATTGGAAGACCATAATAAGGTGGTACCGTGTTACGTCCAGATGATACTAATCTTGGTCCGTTCCAAGCACTTCTTACACCATCATATGGACCGGCATAACCAGCTCCAACATAACTGCCATACGGATATCCACTGAAATATCCACTCGGCCCATAAGCATAGCCTGGATATATAGCTGGTGCATAACCATGGTAATAACCGTATCTTGGTCCAAAAGCTGGATAAACTCCACTCTGATAATTTCTCGAAGCAGGTTCTCTTCCACCGTTTGCCCTTAAATTACCGTTGCCGTGGTGATTTCCATGGCTGCCATCCTTAGGCACCGCTCTTTTGACTTCGACTGTCTTGCCATTAAGTTCATGGCGGCTATTTTGCATCACATTCTCCACAGATTCCTCAGAGTCGTATGTTATGAACCCAAACCCTCTTGCCCTCTGGGTTGTACTATCGTACATGACAACGACATCAACTATTTGCCCAAATTTCTCAAAGTAATTCCTGAACTCGGCTTCTGTTAAGTTAGAGGGTAAGCCACCTACAAATATCTTCTTGGACCCACATTGTGAACCATTTCCGTTACTAGTATTGCTATTACTGATGCCATCAATATGTTGGAAATGATTGGGGTAAGGGTGGATATTAGGGTTTTGTCTTTCGCATCTTGGTATTGCTCTTTTGACTTCAACCTGACCAAACATATTGGAGAGAGAAGTTAGAGCACAAGTCTTTCTTTTTCTAATCACAGAGAAACAGATAACAAAATTATCACATATATAGAATTATAGCCCTGAGGTATTTATTTTAAAAGAACGTTAGAGCAATAAATAATATTTCTTAATGCAACAACTTTCATTAAGGAAGATGCATTAAGAAAATTGCAAGTCCAGAAAAATAATTGAAACCAACATATAGATTATGTTATATAATATAATAAGAAACAATGCTGTTTTATAATCTTATAATCCAATGTATCCTGAAGAGAATGGGACTTCACTCACCAAGTTCACCGACAAACTAGTTAACAAGGAGAACAAATTACTCTTTTACTAAAATTCTAGCATGAAATTTAAATCACATTTGTAGAACATAAATTCTGGTGATGAAATATGAACCTTCAAGAAACACATAAAATGAAATAAAATATCATTAATGAAGCAGAATTGACTCACTGAAATCACTGTTTAATTATAAAAATTAACTCCTATCCTACGAATAAATTATTTGTTTTGTTACGCTTCATCATGTAATGTTAAAAATATGTTCCTCTACTATAAAAAGCGCAAAATTACATGACTCGTAAAACAGAGCATAGCTGATGTCACAGACATTACTCTAGAAAATCAAATTTTCATTCAAAGCAGCCACATCTCTTCCTACTACCAGAGAAAGAGAAGCACTACAGTTTAACTGACTGCAAAAAAGATGCAAAATAACATATACCATTATCCACAACCAATCATGAAAAGACCTTTACAAATTCTGGAAAACAAAAAAAAAAAAAAAAAATAAATCAAATTTAGGTTTTTCCAAAACTCCAAACCGAATACTGCTATTACTTCTAGGTGACTTCAAGTGAAATACTACATTATTTAAAAACTTAATACACAATATTCTAGGCTAATTAGGAAAAAAAAAACTCACAATAATAAAGCAATATATTAAACCACCACAAATGGTAAAAGGTAAAAACTTGAAGAACCTAAATCAGTAAAATTTACACTTCCTAAAAATTAGATAATTTTTCTATGAATTTGGATAGGCCGAGATGTCAAATCACATTATTATCATCCTTTTTAAAAAAAAATTATGATAAGACTTCATAGAACACAGCTATAACAAAATTATCCTATCAACATGTTATATTCATAATATAACTCCAAATCATTTAGCAAAAACTAAATTACTTTTTACTCTGTCGAAAGTTTCACATGCTAATTTACAGATAAAGTGTAATTGCCAAAAATTAAAAGTAAATATTTAAACTACCGGAAGTTAAATAGAAAAAACTGGAGACCCTACTAATAACAAATAGTTTTTCAACAAATAGGAGGACTTACGGTGCGACCGAGAACGACGTGGTCCGGTTGTTCGATCGCGCGGTCGGCAGCAGCGGGGTCGACAAATTTGACGAACCCAAACCCTCTGCCGTTGCCGGTGGTCCGGTCGCGGATAGTGACTGCCTCAGCGACCTCGCCGTACGTCTCAAAGTGCGCGCGGAGCTCCGCTTCCGTCGTTGCCGATGATATCCCGCCGACGAACAACTTCCCCGTCTCCGACGGCGGCGGCGGCGAGGTCGACGCCATCGGCTCAGAAGTAGTAGTGCTGGTTTCCATGTTGGTGAAGCGAGTGCAGGTTTGACAAGCTGCACCGCAGGGTCTAACGTCGGAGGAGGAAGGTGGTGTCGGTGGCTGAGCAACAAGCGAGTATAGAAAGAAAACCCTAGATTAGAGGTTTGGCTGTGGTGTAAGTGAGGAGAAATTAGTAGATTTTAGATTCTGTTCGAGTTCGTATAGTGAACATTTGGAAGCAAAATATATGGACAGCGAAATCATGAGTCAGCCCACCAGTCGCTCCTCGGGTCTCTCCTTTGTAATATGCTTACGGATAACATTCACAGCCGTCGATCAAAATTGGACGGTTAGTTAGTCTTTTGATTTTCAATTTAAATGAGCTTTAAATGTTATAGTTCAAATTTTATTTTATTTTTGGCTTCCCTACAAGTATCCAACCACTACAGTAATAAGCCTAATATCCACATTTTTTTTTTCGACAAATATTACTATGGGGAACTTCTCTATCAGCCCCTAGAGGGCCAAAAGTCTTCCGATTCAACCCCTATGGTTTGCCGTATTCACTTTTAGCCCCTCTTCGTAATATGTGCAATATTATTTTGATCATTATATAAGTATTTTTTGGAAAAAATTTCAACATAAAAATTATAGATTTTTAACTTTCATATTCAATATTTTTTAAAAAAATACTTCTAAATATATGTTTTGCCACTTCAAAATTTCAGCGAGCTAACAGGTCGGATTCAAAATCTATTAACACTTCGGAATATCAAAACATCTACTTATAAATATTTTTTGAAAAAATATTGAATATAAAAGTTGTAGATCTCATCAAAATCTATAATATGTTAAAATTTTTTTCAAAAAATACTAATAAAGCAATCAAAAATAAAATGCACGATTTCCTAAAGAGGGGCTGAAAACGGACTTGATATTTTTCAGGGGCTGAAAACGAAAACTTTTGAAAATGAGAGGCTGAAAACACATTTTCCCTATTACCTATAGGCTCGAATATAAAACATTATAAGTCATCAAAATTGTTGTTATACAAAAAATTTAATAAACGAACAAAATTATGATTTGATAAATTCATTCATTAAACTTGATGACGCGTATGCCTCGGATAGTCCACGAAACGAGCTAACAGCGAGTTGGTTGCTGGTCAATAATAACTCTAAGATAATTGATGACGGAATCTAAATGTTTAAACTGTATTAAGGGACAGCTATAGAAGGGATGTCCTTAAGCTCCATTAATGCTCTTAAATATTAGCTATTACAAGGATGGAAGGACAAGATGAAAAGATTAGAAATAAGTTGGTGAGAGAATTAATGATATTTTCTATGTTGAATGTGTCTTGAGTTAATGTATGACCAACGAAACTACGGCTGAACTTAGCCCGGGCCACCTCTGCCCCTCCTTTGTTGGCACTTGGCAGGTTTACCTCTGTTCCCAAAGTGAAGATCTAACCAATGGGGGACGCGGATCCCTTGCTGCCGCTCCCTGACAGCACCATGCATCCGTCCCGTTTTGAAATGGTACACGTATTTTTTGTAAAAATTTTAACATTAAAATTGTAAATTTTGATAGATCTACAATTTTTATATTTTTTTTTTTTGTCAAAAATTTTTCTAAATATATATTTTTAAACTCCAAAGTTAACGAATTTTATACTATTTTTTAAATTCATATTGAACCTACTTGTACCCGTTAATTTTGGAGTCACAAAACACATGTTTAAAAATATATTTTTTAAAAAAATTATAGATCTCATCAAAATCTATAATTATTATATTAAAAAAATTTCAAAAAATATATACACTGCTCTGAAACGGGTCGGATGCATGATACGGCTGCAAAAGATCCGCATCCACCAATGGGTGGTAGGCGTATTGCCGGCATTGAGCTCGAGGCACTTTGGATTTGATGTGATTCGATTGGAATTTTCAATTTTAATTTCATGTGACATTAAAAAATTTCTTTTGCAAAATCTCTCGATACTTTAACTAGATAAAAAAGTAATTATAATTTTTTTATGTGTCGCATAATCAATTGGCAAAGACTAGAATTAAATGACAAATAATCAAGAAATAATTGAATTGTAGAAATATATTATCGGAAAGATGAGAGAATTACTGTTGACTGGACTTTAGATCTGTAAATTTCGAAGGGGGAGATCATACAACTAAGAGAAAAAAGCAAAATATTTAAAAAAAAAAATAAAAACTAGGAAAATCAGCCGCTATTAGATATTTTCAAAAAGTAAATCTTAAAACTAAATTGTATACATTATTAAAAAAAAAAAAAATTACTATTACTTGCTGCGTGCGATGATCAAACATATGACCTCTTGAATAAACTAAATGCTTTACCACTGTACTGAAAAACAATTGATTTAGCATTTATTTTACTTTTTATATGTACAAAAAATTATACCATTTTTAACAAAATCCAAGGGGATCCCGTCCCCCCTCTTGGGTGCATGTGGATCTGCTTCCGTTGAGGCAGCATACTCATGGAGAGCATTATATACAAACAGAAAAATCATTCTTCAAGGGCCCCTGACGGCCCTGATACAATCGGAGCCGTCCGCAGGCCCTTCGGAATGTGTTTATAGACATCCCGAGGGACCTCGAACGGCCCCGATTTCATCAGGACCGTCAGGGGCCCTTGATGAACAGCAGCCCTCATATACAAATCTAAAACCGAATTAGATTAAATCCACTATATATTTCAATCATTTTAGAATTCATATCTGAATATGGAGAATACTTATATCGATCTTTTAGAATTCACATCAGAATCAAGGGATGGAAATACTCCTAATAAAGAGTGCAAAAGGGGGGTGTTTTTTTTTTTTTTAATCCAAATATTTCTTCTTTTTTTTAATCCAAGTCATTATTATTATTATTATTATTATTTTGAATGAAGCCCTAGGTGATTATTATCTTGGACCACTTATTGGATTAGTAATATATAATCGAACAAGAGTTAAAGAAGAACACGGTCCAAGTATTCACCTGGTCAAAAGTATTGACTGCATTTCTTAGTCCTGATTTGGACCTGAGAAAATTGTCCACTAAAGATGGCAGGACAAAGAAGACTTGTATTATTAGATGGCAAGACAAATGCCTTCTTTTTTGCTTTTTTGGCCCACATCTATTAATCTAGCGGTGTAGTGTGCGACTCATGAAACACAAGTCGTAGATTCGAATTCCACGAATGGTCATGAAATAAAAAAATAAACAATTATAACGAATTTTTGACTAAAATTGCTAATATAATGACTAAACAGAATAAGCAGATTCCACGTCTAGCTCGGAGTGAATCATATCAGAGTTTACTTTCTAATTATGGTTCCGCTTCAATACGGACTGAACACCAAAATAAAAGATTTCTAAATGTTGGTGCAACAATATTTGAAATTGTGTTTTATGATGATCGTATATGGGGGTCTGTCATGCCATCTTTGTATATCTTTACAATCACTGCTAAGAGATCCCAGGTAAAATATTAAAAACAAGTAAAACATAAAACAAATGGGGAAAATATTTAAAAAAGGGCGTATAAGAGTGTGTTACGCCATCTCTTTAAAAAAAAAAAGATCTGAACGACAAATTATTTTCTAATAAACCATGAAAATATGATATCGTTTGCTTAAAAATAATTTATTGTTAAAAAGGCTCAGACACGCACAAAAACATCAACACGGTGGGTTGGTCTTTGTATAATATATACAATCTATTCAGATTCGAGAAATGAGAGTGGTCATCATAGCCTTTGTGAATGTAAACTCAAGAAACAAAAAACAAAATAAAATCAAACAACCTCAACCGAGATGGTGGCGGCAGGAAACAGCGCTCACCCAAAACTAATTTCGATACACGATGAATATAAAAATTATAGATTTTGATATGATCTAAGACTGTATAGCTCAAAGTATTTAAGATAAATACCAAATAACTGGTCAACTGAACCTACCGAATCTTAACTGAAAATTATAGTTACAGATTTCACTAAAATAACGATTTTGATATTCATAAAATTGTCTAAAAAAAAGACCCGTAAATCACTTTTGGGAGAGGGAGGAGAAATTCTGCTCAGGCAGTGTCTGAGCATATTCCCGTTCCTACGTAGGCAACCATGCACCATCCAGCTTTATAGTCTTCAAAGCTAGGATGAAGCACCTCCCAAAGACTGTATATCTTAGAGATATCGGCCTAGATTTTGCCCTCATCCCTGTCCTTATGATCGTTCATTTAAAGACGGTTTAAAAACCTTGACTCCTAAATTCGATTTTTGGTGGCTTCAAAAGAAACTCTTTTTTGGAAACTATGACGAGATATATACATAAAAAGACATATATGCGACAGTTATTTGGACTAACACAATTATTAAACTTTGATCCAATCAGATCCATAGGCGTAGTTAACATAATTCCAGAGATGGCCATTCTCGTTATCTCAAAAAAAAAAAAAAAAAAAAAAAAAAAAAAAAAAAAAAAAAAAAAAACATTTCTCGTTATCTTAAGGAAACCAAAATAAAATCAAATACGACATAATATTGGGGCTAGCGTAACCCAATTCCTGTTAACGCGAACTGAGATTGGGCTATAAAAGCCTCCAATGACTTTAGGAGTCTGAAGAACAGCTCAACCAGTGGATCAATCAAACCAAAGGAGAGCAATACAAAAATCGACTCCATTAAACTTTTTTCTTTTTTTTTTTTCTTTTTTTAGAGAGAACAGCATTGCCAGCGATAATAATAGCATCATCACAAGATGTGACAGGATAACCAGCAAAATACATGAACATATGCACAACATGAGCTAAGAAGACAAACATGAACACTGGTGTACATACCAGCCATGAAGGTTTACTCCAAGACCTCTCAGGAGCTAGTTTAGGTATTTTCTCGCAGGCTGGTGCAGACTCTCTTCGGTAAGACGCAAGTCCCGTGCAGACACTGTTCATTCTTTCAACAAGGATACGCTGTCCAAAAAATAGATAATGAGTTAGCCCAGAATAAAACCACGCTAGATGCATGCTGGTGCTGACGAAAAACTCTATGCAAAGTAACGCCATTGCAGCAGTGTTCCAAGAGGCCCATTGCGAACCTCCTCCTATCACAAAGTAAAAGCCCCGCCAAATGATTCAGGTTCGCGCAACAAATGGACAGAGTTGCAGCAGACGATCCATAGTCTCACAGTGAGCAGTGCAGAGGGCACAGCTAATATCAGATATGGAATTTCTTTTAGGACGAGGACTTCACTAGTTTTAAATTTTGTGTGCAGTAAGGCAAGCGAAGAGTTTGAGCTTCAAGTGGGCTTCAACTGGGAACGTTGCCTCTCAGCCACTGTACAAGAACCAGTGATAACTTCAAAAAGAAAATTGACCACCACGCTCGGCGACCCAGATAGGCTGATCTAATCCATTTTTAAGCAAATTCCTAGTAACACCTTCTTTAGTTTTAGTTGATCATCAGCAGAGCACAGTTCGTGCATACAATCAATGTTTCAGCATCCAGTTACATTATTCAGTTTGCAATACAAGACCCTAGGACACGAGGTTCGGAAGCTCGCCGACACCAATCCGCCGACGGTTGGGGCCGGCGGATCAACGGCAGCAGCGGTAACATCTCTAGGGCGACCCTCCCCGCCATTATCCTCCCCATCCTGGGTATAACATCACACGCAGCGCTAATACCACTAATCTCTGTTAAGGTCGGTAATATATGATGGAAATTCAACTCAATATTTTAAAGGGGAGGATCATATAAATATAAAACTGCAGAGTGTCCCCTAGCTCCGCCTACCTGAGCTGATGAAGCGCCTATAGCGGAAAAAGGAATGGATGCTTCCCCTCAAAACAGGGGGGTCACCGCGCCCAACGTCTCCGCGACAGTAATGCCGGCTCAGCCAGCGCCGCCAGAGCGGCATCGACCGGGAACAACAGTCCGCATCCTGATTGGCCATGGGTTAAGATTGTGGTTAGGTTGGTAGGTAGGTTTGTTTCGGATGAGACGGCGGCAAGGGCTTGCCAAGATCTGGGTGGAGACGCAGGCGAGGAGATGCCCACATAGGAGGAGGTGTGCGATTTTCGGTACCGAAAGGCGCCGGCGAGGCTCCAGCGAACGCTAGGTCTTTGGGCGCGAGTCCAAAGCGAATGCTCGGTAGGAATATTCAGAAGAAATAATTTTATCGAATATTCACAGGAAATCAGATGATTAAGAAAAAAAGACGAACGAACGAACTATTAATTAGTATGATTAAAAACTTTTAAAAAATGAAATATAATCTTCATAAAAGATAGATCATGAATTTGACTTTAACAATATATAGTTGACAGAGCCTTACCTTAACGCGTATTATTTTCGATCAAAATATAATATCAAAATTTTAGACAAGATAAAATAAAAAATGATGTACAACATCAATAATACATCCTACATAATTGAACTTTTCGTAAGGACTTGTTTATTCGGAAAGAAAAATGAAAAATAAGAAAATTGGAAAGCTAATTTTTTTATTTACTTTAAAAAAATAAAAAATTTAAAAGTTAATTTTCTTATTTATTTTAAATTAAAAAAAAATTGATTGACCTTTTTTTTAAAATTTTCATTCTCTATATAATTTTCTTTTCATTTTCTTATTAAAAAAAGTATGAATAAACTGTAGTCATTAGTATTTAGTGATAGCTATTAATAATTATTATTTTTAAGATAAATAAATAATATATATATATATATTAGCAAAAATCATAGATTTTATTTTCTAGATATAAATTAATAAATTTATATTCTTTAATAATACATAAATAACAATAGTTTAAATAATTAATATACTATAATTTTATTTTATAGATATAAGTAATAACTTTATATTTTTTATTATACTTTTTAATTTATAATACTTTTAATGATTTATTATTTTTTTATATAAATAAATAAAATTACTAAATAAATTAGATAATAATTTTTAATTATTCTTTAAATAAAATAATAAATATAAATATATTATTAAAAAATATTTGTTTGAATTATAAATTATAATTTAAATAAATTTTCTCAATTACATTCCGTCAGCTATATTTTATATAAATAAAATATTTTTAGAAAACTAAGAAATCTATTTCTTTCTTTTTTATAATACAAAGTAAACAATAAAACTTAAATATACTTTTTTTTTATCACTTTTCTATCATTTTTTAATTTACTATGTTCTCTTTATTGTTTACCTTATTATTTTCTTACGCTTTTTTTACTTTCACTTTATTATTTATTCTATTTTTTCACTCAAAATAAATAGCTTCTAAATGAACCTTAACGGATAATATGAGAAAACGTAAGGTACTACCACGTTTTATTATTTTAAGAACGTCTTAGGAGATACATCAATTAAATCTTCATTACTTATTTAAGAAAACTACAGATTAATATATAAAATTTTCTAAAATAATATTTTCAAATTAGTGCTTGCAATTTAAGGAATTTTTGACAAAAAAATTAAAAAGAAAAGAAAATTTGATATTATCTTTAACGTTTATATTTATTTTATTTTTTTTAAATATTTCTGAAAAGTTTGTTTATTACTGGTGTATTTAGACGGAAACTAATATTTAAATCTACCTTCTTTCTCTAAAATATCTACTCACAATCTTTTCATTTCTCAATATATTAGTCCGTATCAATCACGGCTAAAATAAAAGTTAATTAATCATCTTTCTTTCTTGTTCCATAATAATCAAAATTAGAATCCAATATATTGCAATTTATCTAATTATTAATTATTAACCATTAACTACACGGCAGTCATTATATAATTTTTAATTAATTTTAATGAATTTTGACTAAAATCCGTCTTTTCGGTAAAGTCTACAAAGTGGCGCTTGTATTTATCAACACAACGCCTATCCGAGTCATATTTATTTTGAAAATTCTTCAGGCAAAATTTAGTAAATTCCATATACATCACTATCATATGAAAGAAAGAGGTACTGGTTTTTTTAAATTAATATAAAAAAGAAAAAAGACTTTTCATGTCCACAAATTTAGTCAAGCTTTTACGCGTTTATGTCTAATAATATTTATAAAATTATTCTAAAAACTTTGGATATCGAACTATAGATCAGCGATAAGAAGTATCCTAGACTCTTCAATATGTAACTTATACGCATGCTTTGCATAAACATAAAAGTAACTAATATTAAACATAATTATGTTATTATATTCCAATTAAATTATTATTAAGTATAATGTTGGCTAAGTATTTTTAGTTTAAAAATATTAAAATATAAATCTACAAATAAAACGAATCTAATATGAAATCATATTAAGAATATATAGCAGATAAAAATATAGACAGTTTTATAAACCCACGCAATATAAGCTACACAATATTTATAATAATTATTTATATATATAATTAAAATTTATTTTTACTATTAAATAATTATATTATAATATAAGATCCCAAAAATTTCTTCTTTTTAACTTTAGTATTGTAGAAGATAACTATAAAATGAAACCAAAAAGTTCGAAAAATTAATGCACTCGCTGGTTCTTACTCACTTCCAACCATTAAATTGCAATTTATTCCACGAATATTATTACAACCATATACGGTGAAATGAATATAATAGACTTGTAATATTAATGAACTACGTATCGCCGAACTTGGAAAATACGTTGTGTCAAAATCGTCAATTCATTTAATTTTTTAAGAACTAGATATATAGGAAGGAACAAAATTAAATACATCACCAATGGAAAAAAAAAAAAAAACAAGAAATTTCCAATTTGCATAAAGCAAGTAGGCAAAAGCCATATGTTCATGTACATATCAACATCTTAATAAGACTTATTCAACCCACAATAAAACAATTTTAAATCTATTTTGTATTAATTGTATTTAATTAATCTCTTATAAATTTCTCACATCTCTCCATCTTCCCTGAAAATAATCCTTTCTTTCCTTCACGCACAAATTGCATGAACTTTCTCTGATCATCTCAGAACAAAACCCTAATTTCTCGTTCCTCTAGCTAGGAAGAAGATGATGAAGCAGCATCAGAGAGTTCCATTCTCATGGGAGAACAAGCCAGGAGTTTCGAAGGTAGCTCCCCGGGCCGAGGAAGACACGTCACCGGTGCCGACGCCGCCACCGGAGAAGTCTGTACTGCCTCCACCGCCATGCGCGCCGGCGACGTCGGAGAACCCGAAAACATCAGCAACGAGCCACGGTTTGTTCGTGCCGCTGCCGCCGGTGCCGTTTCAGACTATGCCGAGAAGTTTTAATGTTAAAGACGAAGATGATCCGTTCATGGCGGCGTTCATGGAGTGTACTAAGAGTGTGAAGAAGAAGAACAAGAAGATCACGAGCAGTAATGGAAGAAGATCAAGTTCTATAGGGAGGATATTGGGGTGTAGCAGCAAAAGCTCTTTAGGAATTCGAGATGATGCCATGGTGAAGGTCTCTGATCTTCCTGTAGATCGTGGTGATTATGATGATAGGAAGAGATATTAGTTTATCAACAGTTAGATGGTCACGGTTTATTTAGTTTTTTTTTTTTTTTTCTTTTTGGTTTTATTTTTATGTAATTTGTTGGGTTTATGTTTTTTTTTTCCTTTTTTTAAAGTTGTTTTATGGATTAAACAAAATCCAGTACAAAGTCCATCAAAATCCAGTACAAAGTCCATCCATCAGTTGGGCATTGAGAAACCATATTACTATTACTACAAACTATTGCATTCTCATTCTCGGCTTTGCAGGTTTTTTTTGGAAGAGTTGTATATACCTCTGCTGTTTACATCTTGCGAATCAGTCTCTTTCTTTATAATTTATTAATTTCGTATATCCACAACATCTATTTAAAAATATTTTAAAAAAAAAATTTGAGCAGAAAAATTATAGATTTTATCAAAATCTACAACTTACATAATAAATTTTTTTCAAAATACATTTTTAAAAAAATATTATAAGATTTTGAAATTTTAATAGTTTAGTGGATAATCCTAAGATTTTGAAATCTTATAACACCTATTTATAAATATTTTTTAAAAATTATATATCTAATCAAAATTTATAATTTTATATTAAATTTTTTTCAATAGATATTTATATGATAGTCAAAATTTATGCATAAATTACGAGAGGATCAGTTAATTAGTAAAAGATTTGATAAGGAAGGATTGATTTGTGATGGAATTTAAAGTAGGCACTAATTTGACAACTCTCCTTTTGTCTTTATGTGTCCTTGAGGTAGCTCGCACGTGTAAGAAAAGTCACATACGTAGAATGTGATGGGGTCAGGCCCAGGAGAGTATTAATTGCAAGTTTGGTATGTTGTTCACAATTATAATATATTATAATATGTACCACGTATATTCCACATACTGCATAATTCTGATTGTATTAAGTTTTAATGAGGCCAACAAAGCAGTACTCTATTAATGTGCGCTAGGGACGTTCCTATTTTTGAATTTTATGTATAATTTCCTCAATGATTATTTTAGTTAGCGTCGCAGTCTTTGGATCTAATGGTGTAGCGTATAGCTCATAACATATACGTCGTAAGATTGAATTTCAACAGTGTCCCTGAAAAAAGTATAGACAATTTCTATGACTTTCTAGTGTGATAGCTGGTTAGGACGCCAATATTCCACACTTGGCTCGGAACGCACATTAAACCGAAGTTTTACTTTCTGACTGTGATCCTGGCTTAATATGAAAAGATAAATCATGATTAAAAAATAATATCCCTAACATCGAAAGTTAATACACCGAAAAAAGTTTCGTCTTGTTATCTAAAAAATAAGATATTTTTTAGTTAGAAAGAAAAAAGTCATTAGAAAATCACAGTTCAACCCCCTAAAAATAAATTTGCTTGGTTTAGCCTCCGGAAGCAGGAAAATATGCCGACGTGGCGCGCAATGCCTGGCCACGTCTGCGCGGAAATACGTTTATAGAGGCTGAAACACAAAATGTACAAAATCGGTGGCTGGGACGCAATTCTCTCAAAGTCATTTCTTCTTGGAAGCAACTATGTACTGCTAAAACATGCAAATACGTCACAGACTATTTTCAATTTTTTTTTAATTTTTTTTTTATTATTTTATTGTTTTCTATTAAATCAACCCCTGTTTTCTCATCATCTTACAAGTGTGGTTGCATAGTTCCTTAGTCTTTCCACATTATCAAACTTCTTTTTTTTCCCAAATTCACAATTACACCACAATCTTGTCTTTTTCTTGATGATTTTTTTTTTCTTTTTATTGTTCTTGTATTTAGTTTGACAAAACTAAGAAATTGGAAAACCATAAGTTAGAAATATTGTTATTGGTTGGGACTAAATTGAAGCTCAAAATTATATGTTGTCTCTCAATATAATGGAATAATAGTTAGGTGTGTTGGATTTTGCTAACTCAAACTTGGACAAGCAGCAGACCAAGATGTAACCTTGAACTTCCAAGCACATGCTCCAAATTTGCCTAACCATCAAGTAATCTAATGTATTTTCTTTTGGAATGATTACATTTCGGACCCTCCTTTTATCGGTTATTCCAAATAAATTTTTATCTTTTTTTTCAATAATTATTAAATAAAGTCAAAATATATATGTATAAGTATTTTCATAAAAATTTGAATGCTAAAAGTTGAGTTTGATGCGCTCTACCGCTTTTTTATCGAAATATTTTTCAAAATTTTAAGACCGAAATCCTTTTTAGTTACAAAACCTTCGGAGGATCAAAATATCTACATAGTAATAGTTTTTAGAAAAATTTTGAATATAAAAAAAAATGTATAACACATAATTTTTTTTAGAACTATTTGTATAGTGAGAAACCAAGTATTTTCTGTATTCCGTGGCAGGAGCTCTCGCTCATGGAAGGTATGTACTCGAATTTCAGAACAACGGTCGGAATTGAACACGGCGGTTTTCTGCGAATTTGAGGTTCCTGCAAGAGCGTGCGCTGGCATACGGATTCCAACATGATAATCTCAAAAAGAGAACCCATGTATTCTTTCTTATGAGTGCTTTATTTTCTAATTTAGTTGTGTGTGTGTGTGTGATAGAGAGAGAGAGAGAGAGAGAGAGAGAGAGAGTGATTCCTTAAGTTTTTCGTAAAAGCACAGCCGCATGATCAGGTTCTTTCGCACTTTTCTGGACTTACGCATTCATATCCGCTAGAAAATTAATCCTACCGACAGAGCATAGGCAACCGGACGAGTTACTTAGCCCGCCCCTTACGCAGCTACGAGTAACTCCATGTTACCGGAAGTCACTTCATCCACTTTCAAGAACTACCTAAATTGCACTTCTTAAGTTTGACGAATATCGCAGTAACTACGTGCAGTGGGAGGTCCCACGACGGATATCGTAGTGTGATACGCAATGGACGGTAGTTCTGCCGCCTTGTAACTTTCATACTTAAATGTAAGAATGAGAACTCAAATACATTGATGACAACGAGAGGGACAACACAATGGTCTCTGTTGATGATCCCTTGTGGTCATGCATAGACCATGGTCTCTACTGATGATCTCTTGTGGTCATGCATAGACTGCACAACTTAGAGATGCTAAAAAAGCCCTCGCCAGCAGGGCTGGAGAAATTAGCCCGCACGCGCGGGGCGGGGCGGGGCATCCCGCGGGCAATACTATATAATTTTTTTTTTAAAAAATTTCGGCTGGTTTGGCTAGGCTCGACGGGCTGCCGGCCGAGTCGAGCCGGCGTAGCAAGGGGGGTGCGCCGAGCTCGGCCCTGCCTTAAACACCGTGCGGGCCGGCTCGATCCCGCAAACCGGCCCGCACGGTTTGCAGCACTAGCACAACTCCCTTCATTTATTCTGTTCCATTCGGCATGGTCCATACTTAATGATTAAATTATTTTTTTAAAAATTATTGTAGACAATTTATATTTACAATTTGCTCACTTCGTGTGAACGTCATAATATATAAGTTAAATTTGACGGTGGAAATGGAAGAGATTTCCGAACTTAAAGTTGACATTATTAGGGATTTGAGACAAAGAACAGGTAATATCAGTACAATAAACTTGTCCAGAAATCAAGGGTGGTACCAAAATTGAAAACTAAATAGTAACAGGAGCACTCCATTAAGGTTTCTAAAAGAATTTACAGACATAAATTTACGGTTGAGCCTGGTCAACGGATAATGACGGAAATACCAAGTTTGAGGTAATATGCACGAGTTATTAAGTACATTGAAAATGAAGCATGTCCAAAACCAACTCTCCTTTCATCTCCTCAAAAATGATAGCTTCAATTTCACTTCCAACTTCTCTCATTTCATGTTTGAAATCAGTCCACTTTTTCGTAGTTCCTGTAATCTCAAGATCTGCTAACTTTGAAATATTGCTTATTTCTTCCTTCTGTTTCTTCCAGCACTTAATCTGCAGGTCGAGGAATTTTTTCGCGTTTTCAGAATCCGATCCTTCTCTGTACCTCCAAAGTTTTTCCCTTGCAGAGTCCATTATAACCTCCTTTGAAGCAGGAGACTGATAATAATTCAGTAGTCGTTCAAATATCCAAGAAACTTCAGCAGAATTGATACTTGAAGTAGATGGACTTGATGAAATATCTTCTTCAGCTGCATAAAAACCGACGTAAAACATCAAAACAAATTGTTGAATTATCTTTTTAGATAACGAAGCAAAACCTTCCGGCCCCATTAGGCCTAAACCTGATCAGGAAGTATGTTATCCCGATCAGATAAGGGATATTGGATTTCTTTTCTTTTTTTTTTTTTAGATAACGAAGCGAAACATCTTCTGGATCTCCGCTAACTCGCGGATTATAATTTTCTACGCACATCCGACAGCCCATTTTGGACCTGAATATGCGCAGAAAGAAAAACCCCGGCCTGGCAAACTTGGCTGAAAATATGACGAGCCGTCTATTTCCTATTTCAGGGTAGCTATGGGACTCGAAACCACGACTGACCCTTCCTGAGGGCCGGCCACAACCGCTCGAGTCAAGGGCTAGGGGCATTGTTGAATTATCAATAATTTCGTTGGGAGATGTATATAGACTTGTATTATGAGTTCTGGATCATCCTACGAAGGAGAAATTACAAAAAACATGATTTTTTCTTACCAACACCACAAAAACAATCAAATTGACACATTTTCCGATCTCCAAGCTCAATGCAGTTTAAGGCTTTTAGAAGAACCTTGGCCTGTACAAGCTTATCGAATATAGTCCTAAAAATGCCACCTTTTTTCCTGAGACCAGTAACAGTATTGCTGAGCTTCAACAGCCAGCAGCTCGTCGACGATGGCCGACATCTCAGGAGGCGATCAGAACAGCCATTTTCAGAAAGATAAATTTGTAAGAGAAATGGCTCTTGCTGTTCTCCAAGAATCTCAGATAATCTCCTCCCTTGTAGTGATGGTTTAGAACAAGAAGCCATTAGAGAAGCCTCTGAAGCTTGAAGAAGAAGGGGTAGGAGTGCTTGTATAGGGATCAGAAAGAAGACAAGACGAGAGAGAGTATATATTGAATTATTACTATATTCAGCTCAGAGAATGCTTGCAACCCACTGGGGAAGCATTTGAGATGGCAGGAGATCTGAGACTTTGGTGTCATGAGTCTTGTCCATGTTACCATGTATATATATGGGTGGTTTATTTTTGGGATAATTGCATTACAGCTCCCCCATTCAAACTATTTACATTTCAGCCCCCCGAAACGTGTTTCCGCACCGATGATTTGAACGACGAGACCTTTGAAAACGCCGTCACGTGGCATGTTTCCGTATTATCGGAGGCTGAAACGCGAGAACTTTAAAATAGGAGGGCTGAAATGTAATTATATTTTATTTTTTAGGGCTCCCGATGATTTGTCCCTGTACGAAGCTAGAACACTTCCCACATAAGGCTCTATTAACTGGTTCTTTCGGAAAGACATTTCCATTTCTAAGCAGGCGAGGGCCGCCAACGCTGTATTTTCAATTCGCTGAGTATAGGTCGTTTATAAATCCGACATGTGAAATCACATGAATGAAAAAGTGTATGACTATAAACAGAAAGCAACTCATCATCATACCTTTACAGAATCAGACGGATTTGTTTTACAAGTATGAAAATGTTATTTAAGATGGGTTGTTTTGTACAGGAGCAGACTCAGCAGAGGCATCCGACCATTCATGGTGGTGCTCCGGTCGATGGCTTTCATCCGGCAATTGTCTAATAATTAACTGTATATTTACATTTAATGCATATGACCGATGTTGATACCATCCTCTTCAAAGTAACTCCATTAACTCTTCTTCTCAAAAAAAAAAAAAAAAAAAAAAAAAAAAAAAAAAAAAAAAAAAAATATAAAACTCAATTAACTCGCCTCTTTTTTTTAAAACAAAAAAATTGTGGAAGTTTTTTCTGTAATCTGTCTATTTTTGTACGACCATCATAGCATAATAACTTAAAGATAGCACGGACGAGATTTTGTTTTTTATTCGAAGATCCTCTCTGTTGGTATAGAAGGGATAAATCTTTTAAACATTTTCAAAAGCTAGTTTTATGATCCAAATATAAGACGTTCATTTTATAAGATGAAAATTCCACCATTCATCTTAACATTCTGAGTTAACCAAGTTGTATGTGTGTAACGTAAGGGGTATTTGAAGATTTTTATGTCTCCGATAATTTAAGATTGTAAAAATATGCCTAATTAATTCAAATATTTTATATAACCATAAAAAATGACGAAAATACCAATCGTCAAGTTAACTATTTACTTTTTTAAAGAAAATGTTATAAGGTTTATTTCGTCCTTTCACAACGGAGCATAAAACTATTATTTTGAATTTTGGGGGAGGGGGGGGGGTATGAAATATAATTTCGAATAATAGAGTTTTAAAAATGTAAATACCCTGTAACGTAAAATTGAGGGAGTCCCCACCACTCTTGGCTTGTAGCAGTTGGCACCCATGTGTGCAGGTGACAAGAGATAGTAGTAAAGAAAAGATTGAACTGATTTGTTGTTGGGATTCTGCAGGTGTTGGTTTTTGCAGGCCCTTCCTACTATGGACTTCTTGTATTTCCAGGTCTTATTATTATTTAATAATAATAATAATAATAATAATATTGATGATGAAAATGTTGGAATATCTGAACCGAGTGCTAAAATTACTTCCCGCCTAGGTTCGAATCTACGCTGGTCGACGGGTGCAACCACCGCATTTCTTAAAGAAAATCTGACGGCAGAGGCGGACGCAGGGACTCGTGAGATAGTCTTCGTCATCGGGTGAAAAAATAGCTCTGAACAATACAATTAGGGGAAATGGTCCTGTTTGATTGCTTGCAGTGGACTTTTATCTACCTGCATCATGTCCCTCATAAATTTGTCACTTATACCAGGCAAATATCCAAGTGAAATCAGGAAAAAAGAAGAAAAATACAAGAATAATACTACATTTCCGGCTTCGTAAACCGAGAGAAGCACACATTAGAAAATTTGAAAGGGAGACTAAAATATCAGCCCTCCATTTGAAACTTTATTTACCAATAAATTTCTCGTTGACAAACAATTATCTTCGACATCACAAAATATCTATTCAGAAGCATTTGTTAAAAAAAATTTGAATACAAAAATTGTAGATCACATCAAACTCTATTCTACTTGTATTAATTTTTCTAAAATAAATACTTTAAAATATGTATTTTGATACTCTAAAATTTTAATGTATTAGCGAATTAATTTTTAAACATGCTAAAACTTCGAAGCTTCGAAATATTTATGCAGAAATAATTTTTTTTTAAAAAGAATAAATATAAAAATTATAGCTCACATTGAAATTTTTTTTATTTTATATTCAAATTTTTTTTTAAAAATAATTATATAGTTGTCAAAATATTTCTGACAAGAATTTTAAGACAATGGCCATTTACAGTAAATTTAAAATCAGTGGCTGATTTGTAGATATTTTAAAAATTAGGGGCTGATGTGTGATTTTTCCAATTTGAAATTTGAGATGAATGCAATGTTGTGGTTATACAAGGAGGTGTAACATCATCACCTTCCATGAGCTTCAGTGAATTACAGTAATAATATTATAAATTGTACATGGAACACCACTAGCAAAGAATTGAGCAAAACAAATCCAAAATGTTACACTTATTCAAGTTTCTGGTTGTAATATAATTATGATCCTTTTGTTTTTGTGAGAGGAAACATATCATAATATTATTATGATACATTTTTTTGAGAGGAAAAATATCATAATACACTTATAATCGTATGAAATCAGGCAATATATATATATATATTTTAAGATAACGAGACGAAGTCATTCTGATACACCAACTCATAATATTAATAGAGATACTTTTTTCTAACCATGGTTGATCAACCAGCATATTGCATACATACATATTATAATCCCATATAGTCTTGCATTTAGTAATATGTTACACACGACCCTCCAAACAACGTTCGGTTTTACAATTTTTTTCTTTTTATCTTGACCATCGAATGACCGAAAATAATAAGCGTTATGATAAAATCTCCTCCCAGTCGGATACTGTTGGAATTCAAATTAATTTTTTTTTTTTTAATCTTGACCATCGAATTCGATTTCTATCTTATATCTCGACAAAAATTATAAGCGTTAAGATAAAATCTCATCCCAACCGGTAGTTGTTGAAATTCAAATACCCTTCGTAAGGAGCAAGCAATGATTGTTTTCTAGCATCCACGGTACTAACCAATTTAACCAATTCTGGTTGTTTTTGTTTGACCATTTAATTCCACCGGATACAATTTAGTCATTACGTATTTATATACATTTTTAATTATATGCTTATTTTTGGGTCGGAAATGCAATCTTGGTTTTCAAGATATTAAACTGTGAAATCACAAACTTCAAATAAATTTTGAAATTGCGTTCTCAAATGAATATTTAAGCTTCGATCTCATCCCACCAAATTAGATAATTTGGTGTTAATTACATGCGCATCATAATACTTCCAATTAATGAATAATCTCAATTCAAAAAGTAAAATAAATACATAAAAAAAAACTTCATTTCATGATCCATGTTAAGAATACAATGAGGACAAAAATAAATTAAAATATGTATCCATATGTGGTGTCCCCATGCACATACTTTCTCCAAAATCGGCTAGAAGTGTGTTGGAAATATACATGTGAAGGCCATTGTTGCGTAATTCGATCTGCGTGATATTGACCATCGTCATACATTTGTTGTGCGTAATATAGACCGTCGCCGTATTTTGTTGTGCGTGATATATACCGCCGCATATCTTATTGTACGTGATATATAGATCGCCGCTATGATGTTTTAAGCCAGAGCCCATTTCAAATTCAGACCTAATGATGTTTTAAGCCCAACACAAACATTCATTGATACTTGCACGCCAAACATTTTATTCAGAAATTTCAGAAAATAAAATGTATTATTAAAGCTCAGATTCGTGAGTAGGGCTGAGCATTACCCGAACCTACCCGAAAAATTGAACCGAATCGACCCGAACAAAGTCAAAATTTCGGCTTCAGTTCGGGTCGGGTTCGGTTCGAGTCAGCATTTTAATAGTTCGGGTCTATATAATTCGGTTCGGGTTCGATGGTCAAATTTCGGGTCGGTTCGGATTAGACCCGAATTATTCTCACGAGTCATGTATTAATTAATTTTCATTGATTTTTATGTACTAATTCTTTCTTTCTAAATAAAATATTCATATTTCATCCCATACTTTCGACCCATCCAAAGTTGATAATTAACTTTACTTTGTCCCTTTTCTTTTGTTTGTAGACTTTGACCGTCCAGTTTTATTTATATTTTATATTTCGATCGAAAATAGTGTGTGTTAAGATAAAATTACATTAAGTCCCGCTGATTAAGTGAACTAACGACTACTCATTCTACTTTCTCTAATTAATAAACAAGTTATCCAAAACAAAGGGCGTTTGAAAACAACTCACGTATTTCCCTTCAATAGAACACTGACACGGCATCTCTAATATCCACAGAGATTATTTTCTTTTTTTTTGTTTTTTTTTTTTGAGATCATTGTGATTGAATCCGTAATGCGAGCGCACGCTCCAGTAAAAATTTGTAAAAAATCTCCACGCTCAGTCCCGACCGACGTTCTGTAATCTAAGTACAGACCTTCTATGAACGGAAACTTCTGCCATAGGGTACAAAAGATTTTTTAAAAAAAAATTATGCGAGAAATTTCACCCTACGCGGACACGAATTTGGGTGATAACACTTCTGAGGCGCATCCCATCTAGTTGAACTAGTCATCTAGATATCCACAGAGATTATTTGTTTTTTTTTTTTTTTTAAGATTATCGTGGTTGAATCTGTTAATGCGAGCGCACGCTTCCGTAGAAATTCGTAAAAAATCACCATTTTCAGTCCCGACCGACGCTCTAGAATCTAAGTACAAGCCTTCCATGAACAGCAGCTTCTGTCATAGAATACAAAGAATTTTTTTAAAAAATTATACGAAAAATTTATCTCACGCAGATACGAACTTGGGTGATGATAATTTTTGAGGCGCCTTCCATCCAGTTGAGCTAGTCGCGCTCGGTGATTATTTGTATTTGGATATGAGAAAATTCATGTGTAGAGGTACATTTTGCATGCACCTTTCCATGGACTGTTTCATCGTATATTGTCCATGTATTTTCATTTTACAAAATCCAGGGGCTCCTTTCATCATCTGCCGCCCAAACTACATTATTCATTTGTGGAGCCACATCATTTGGACCACAAATTATTTTACTGGTCCTAAAAGCGCAAAAAGGATTGAAATTAATATCCTAAAATCTCTTCCTCATGCTTGAATTTTCAAATTGAATTTTTTATTTTTTTGTCTAAATTATTTTTTTAAAAATTGAATTTAGATACTCTATTGTGGAAAATTGGTTTAAACCACCGGCTTTTTACGTGTTGGTGTAAGTATGAAAAATGATCGCAAATAAGGTAGATTCATTTAGTATTGCAAATGTATGCTGCTTTTAAATTATATATGCAGAGATATTATATTTATTAATATGATTAAGAGGAATATTATTTATATAATTTTTTATTGTCCTGATGTAATCTAAATCATACGTACTGTATAATGAATTACATGCCACCTTGAAGCTACATTTTAATTAATATTTTAAAGTCTATCAGTTGAAATGGCAGTCAAATTCATTCAACTATTGTATATAGTCGGATCTAATAAATCGTGTTTTAAAAAAATATATATATATATATAGACATTTACGTTCGGAAAGCCTTATTGATTAAAAAAAATAAGAATATCAAAATAAAAAGTATTTTTTTGAAAATTAAATTGAATATAAAATTTATAGAGCATACCATAATCTACTTTTAGATATTTAAATTTTTTAATAAAAATATTTATATATACATATTTTGAAGTAATTTTGTATATTTAAAAAAAAATGATAAAATTTTACAAAGAAAACCCAAAAAAACCCAACTCTTAGACAGGCTAGGAGTGCGCCAACTGATTTTATTTAATTCATCCGCTATTTAATTTAATACAGGTAATGACCTTTTTTTTTTAAAAAAAAAAAGAAAAAACATCGACGCATTTAATCAAAGATTTCTATATATAGCCCTCAAATACCACTCCATCTCTTCTCGTACTCAACCATTACTTCTTCGTTCTCAAAATCTTCGTTAAATCTCTTTGTGAGCTTTTAACAATCTTCTAGAAATGGCGAAGAGCGCCGCCGTAGTCCTCCTTGCTCTTCTAATTGTCGCCGCCGTCGCCACAACCGCTCGCCCGCTCCCTGAAAGAATCACCGTCGAGATGGAGGTAACAAATTCTCCAAATATTGATTTTTTTTTTTTAAATCTTTTCCTTTTTTTTCACAACTTTTTTTTTTAAAATTTTGGTTATGAATTGGTTGTTTAGGAATTTGAGGTGGCGAAGGTTGAGAGCAACAACAATGGCGGGTGCGAAGGAGAGAGCAAGGAAGAGTGCTTGGCGAGGAGGACGCTGAATGCACACATTGATTATATCTACACCCAACAACACAAGCCTTGATTTTTATCTTTTTGAGTTAAATTTTAGCTTCTTTTCATGTATATCTCCTCTTCGAAAAAATACATAATATCAATAATCTGTTTGCTATTGAATTGGACTTTGCTCGGTTAATTTTATATTATTGTAGAATTGAGCCAATAAAAATTATTTAAAAAAAATAATAATAATATTATCCTCATTTCTCCTTAGCTTTTTATTATCCATGTTCGACTTTTCGTACCGATAATATGCACTACAAATGTTAAACTGACAGATATACGCACGTGTACTGTTTCTAGACTAGATTGTGAATCGTAGCTTGGCTGTGGTCCAAATGAATATGCGGGCCAAGCGTGATCGGCACATAACAATGCGACGGTATAAAAAATATGAGTATTATTTTTTTATTTCCATGTATATGATGCCCATGGATTGGTGGCCACGGCCGGCCCTCACCCTTCTTGTGGCTCGAGAGGCTATGAGCTGAGGCGAGCTAGGTATGCAGGCAGTGTGGATCCTACCTGTCCACTCGAGCAGTTCAAGCTTGTCACGTACTGTTTGACATCTCTAAGTCTCTCGCTTGCGATGAGATATTTATGTAAATAGAAGTATTTTAGAAAAATCTAGTTAAAAATAGTTGCAAATGTGCGGGCCGGCCCATCCCTCCGAGCAGTTAAAGCTTTTTCCATACTGCTTTACATCTCTAAGTCTCTCGCCTGCGACGTAACATACGTGAAACGGAAGTATCCTTCCGATAACGTAAGTATCAAGAGCAGTTGAAACACTAAAAACTTGGCGGTAGAGAACAATAGACTCCACCTCATGAACATATATTATGTATGATTGTTGCATGCCACAAATAATAACCATAAACTTACAGGAAAAAATTTGGAAAATTTGCTAATTAGTTTCCGTGTTTTTTCATTTGCGCGATTCAGCCCCCAAAGGCGCGAGAGAAGTTGAAGCTTAGTTTTCTTAAAAAAATTTGAAGAATATGACCATGAATTCAATGAATAGACATTGAATTTTATACACCGTCCATACACCGAATTTTTCTACAACTTTATATTAAAATTTGTTTAAAAATATTTTTAATATATATTTTACAGCTCTAAAATTTTACTTATTATAAACATTTTGAAACTTTAATCATCTTTTGGTTTAAAAATCTTTTTATAATTTTTTTTTTTAAAACAAATTCACAATTTATCTAGCAAAGTTTTACAAGATATGGACTTTTATAGACAAAATACCTGAAATAAAGCCGCAGTTCACAAAATACCGTTTTGAGATAGATAACATGAATAAAATTAACTTTTGGGATAAAATTTTGTAAAATACAAGCTGCAGTTAATTTAATGCTAAATCGCACTTATAAATTGCAATTTGTGCAATCTACATGTCTAAAATAAAGGTTAAGACTTGGGAGGTGAAGCATTATTTTTATTTTTATTTTAAATTTTTGTAATTTATACATATTTTATTAGAACAATATTTGGCTTTTTTCTTTATTTCACAAAGAAAGTATAAATATATGACAATTAATCGCCACACAGAAATAGAACAAAACCATATTTGGGGATTTCGTGCTAGGAGAAATGCAACCTAAAAAGCACCTTTATCTTTTTTCAAATATCCTGAAAAATTTCAGCCTACCAAATTTTTAAGTGACATATTCTTCCCCTCCACTGTAAAAATATATCATTTTTTTTTTTAAAAATTATCGCAAAAAATCATGTTTGGTACCTTTCTTAGTAGGAACTATATCCAATATCTTGCATATCCTAATGGCCACATTGGTGGTTATTTAAATGACTAAATCTACTGACAATCTTCCAAAAAAAAAAAAAAAAAATCTCATATTTGACTTCAGGAGGATCCTTATCTTATAACCTTACAATTTCTAGAAGCTGAAAGATGAAAGTGGTCAGGATTATAATGGTAGGCCACAAAAACTTTAATCCAACATCAAATTATCATTTATTTATGCCACAATAATATATCACAATCTCTATTACCATTAACACTTTTCAGCAAAGGATAACCAGAAAAAAATCACAAATATAATTTATTTGTTTAAAACCAAACAATATGAACTAGAATATGAAGGAAACAAATCTGAATTCATACCGAACTTAGTACCATACCGGCATATCAACTAAACACGAAAATTACTTTGATTTGTCGAAAGACTGTCATGACAGCCAACCAGTAAGTAATAACAAACAAGTGCTATATATAACTAAATCAAATCATGGACAAAACAGCCATACTGCTGAAGATAACTCTGAAATCTTGAGCTAATATTGCCCTATGAATGGATTGCTTCTAGATGAACTGTACTTTTCTGTAGACATTTTTCTTCCAATTATCTTTTGATTTCTAATGAATATTTTGTTTTGTTTGTTCTGTCAGCTATGAAAGAAAGTCAACTACAAAACTATTATATGCAGGAAGCTTTTGTCATATGTAATAACAGAAAGCAGATTTTGGGGAAAAACAATAAAGTTTGACAATAAGATCATATTTCTAGATGGATGTTCTTGTCTGATTTAACTAAATCAAATCAAATATATTTCAGAATAACATTAAATGTGCTTGATGACTTGGCTTATTAGCTAAAACACAAACTCAGTGCACGAAAATTATTTATTAATCCTACAAACCTTCTTAATTACCAAATTCAACCAGCTTTAAATATTAATTAATGAGAAGCCAGTATAATCTTTTTTGTTTTTCAGAAAGTGTTGACCACCGGGGCTCAAAACCGATTCCTTTTACACTCACAATGAGTGCTTTAACCGCTTGTGATGTGGGCTTTTGCCCCAAATATAATCAACAACAACAATAACTCAGTGCAGTCCTGCCTAAGCAGGATCTGAGGAGGATAAATAAAAATGTACGCAGTTATGCCCCATAAGAGGCTGTTTTCGTAGGTCCCTCGACCCCATGCCCTAGATATAGTCTTGTTACGAATAATTTGACTTTTGCAAACAACAAACACCTATCTACTTAGTTTTATATCTTTATTCAGTCATTATCTACTAGCATAGTAGCATGTATAACTCATATCGTCTATTCTAGATTCACTGTTAATCAGCCCCTATTGGTGTCATTATTTCATAAGATTATAGACAAGATTTAATTATAGTGGTTGTTGCTGAGCTATTATCATTGTTGGTTGAATTATCAGACATTTTACTGATGTATACTCTATCTTAATTTTCATTCATTCTAGAATCAATAGGAAGTCCAAATTAAATGTAACAGATGTGCTGTTTGACTACTACTATTTTAAAGTGAGTTCTCGAGGTCGATTTGCTCGAACCGCGATGAAGAATCACAAAATCTGATGTTCCTGATTTCCCCAAAAAAAAAAAAAAAAAAAAAAAAAAAAAAGTTGGTCCAGAGCTTGTCCATTATCCTAGTATCTTTCCTACACCTTCATTAGCAATTTTCTTTCAGTAATGGATTAAATATTGTTGATCGAGTAATAGTGTTTATTTTTAGCAGTTTTTGACAACTCCTATGCATAGTAGCTGCATCACCAAATTGATTACTAAAAGCATGAGGAGAAGATTAATGCTAAAAGATGATGAATCAGGATGATATGAACTTGATTAAAAATTATATAGCTAAAAATATCCACTCTGCAGCAAACTTAGATATTTGAGTACACAACAAAGCAATGTAAATGTAAGAACGACTAAAATGGTAAAAACTTCTGATTTTCAGGCAAAAATGTTTTTTGAAATATCCAAGCAGCTGATAACACTAAGTGTCCAATAAGACATGAAGAACATGCCAAAATCAATATATTTCAACGAGCAAAACTCAGTATCAATTTTATCAAAGATGCTTGAGATAGGCATTACAGATTAGGAAATTTTGGATGTCTAACAATTCTATAACAGAAAAAGAAACTTGCTCGGTTATAGTAAGATAGGCATTGCACCTACATAATACACGCTAAATATAAATTTCTGATTTAAAAGAAAATACAGGAATACTGATCTTATAATTAATCCACCGCCACTCACCAAAACTTGTTCTCGATGTCTCAAATGTATCTAGTTCGAGCTTGCATCACCCTTTTTTGCTGCATCTTCCTGAAGCTTCTTTGTCCAATATTCTTCAAGCGGGGGTCCGAATATAGCCTTGCCAGAAACAACTCCGATTCTACAAACAGCAATACCTTGTTAGAATAATATAATCAGAGAGAATCATCAGGTACTTTATCAAGGAAATGTCATCTTAAGTATTTCTTAGGCAACAAGGGCATTGAAAAGATGGACAAAGAAAGACGAAGATAATTAAGCAGCCAGTATTATGCCATAGAAGTAGACAGATCAAAGTTTATTACAAACTAAACCAACAGACCCAAATTAGTCCTCACATAGCAACATTTAACAAACTGAGCAACAATATATCACCTCATTACTAATCATAGGCTGGTTTTGACATACAGTAGCATACAGTCTAAAAGGATGATAACTTCGTTAATTGGATATAGCAGCTAGCGAAAAGTCAGATCGTCACCCCCCCCCCCCCAAAAAAAAAAAAAAAAGAAAAAAGAGAAAAAAAAAAAAAGAAAACCAAGTCACTGAGATTGTTGTATGTATGAAAGAAACAAAGAAATTGACGTGATCAAAAAAAGTGTAGAGCTCAACTCCTGATACTATAAAATATAAGTGGACTGAAGAAGGCAGATTCATCATTATAGCTCGAACGGGCTCTGCAGATCAAGAAAAAAAAAAAGAGATATGGTTACTGCAGATTTAACTAGCATATTAAACACAATCAGACTTCACTTGATTGATGGAGGCCTGCAAATGTCTCACTGTTATCAAAGATGCCAATTTTCTTTGCCCTCCTCCCAGAGGTGTAGGTTATGGACAAATACATGCTTCAAGATTTGCTATTACCGCATACTGTTTACCAGTTCTAATAACCAAGATACAAATGCTTTAGCACAATTTCCTCACGATATAGCCTTCATGATAATTTTAATGCAGATGTAACAGACATTGTTGTGTTAGTTCAGACGCTTAGCTCCAAAGATGAGATTCGAAGGTAGAAAACACTTGAGTCTGATTATCGCAAAACAGAAGTTTCATTCATACTGCGCCAACTATCTGCTTGGTTGTTGAAGGACGATAGTTGAGGATCGATGCCTGACACTTGGACTTCATTTTGATACTAACGCAACACAAAACATCAATGCTTTTGTTGAATTCAATGTTTAAATCTGATCTTGAAATTGCATGTATAAAAAATGTACACCAAATATCCTGCGTTAGAAGTTCATCTATATGTTTTGATCTAACTATATAATTTGAAAGTTGAATAACATTTGACTCTAAATATCTCCGATGAAATAATAACAGATCGATTGTTGAAGGAGATGTGATTCAAATGACAAGATCTTCTACCAGAATAGAAAGATGATTCCTTATTTAAAACTTGACACAGGCACAAATACAAAGAGCATATTATCTCTAGTTATGGTCACGAGGATTTTAAGTTTTTAACATAATATTCCAAGGTGGGTTTCCATCTCCAATAGAATACATTAACATGTACTAGTCTAATCACAAAAGATTGGGCCAAGAACGTCCATCGAGACTCAAGATAGAAAGAAATAATAATATGTACGAGAACAGTTAATTTTCCTACCATTTCTATGAGGCTATCTAATAGAGGACAGCAACAACAACAATATCCTAGTGATAAGTCCTGCCTAAGCGGTTTGAGAAGAGTAATATATACACAACCATACCCCGGAGGAGGTTATCTCTTTAGGATCCTCGACATGAAAAAGCAAAATCCATGAGACACGAGCGTACGAGCACAAAATTTTGCAGAATAAGAAAATCAAACTGAGCATGAATCATCTAAGCTTGCTATATAGAAACTGCTTGCTGTCTAATAGAGGACGTCGAGATAAACTGCTTAGCATGGTCAGAATGAGAATTTCTTAAAAACACAAATCCCAGGTGGAAAATAGAAAATCAATAATTGCTCTATTTCAGTCGGAACTTTCTGGAACACTCACGCCTCACAAACGTTCTAGTAATAGTAGTTAATAAGTTACATATTGATCTACAAAAATTTAAGAACCTCAGCAATTTATCTAACCAGTGGAATGAAGTTAATGGCTGTAATAATGCTACTAAACAAGCACAAATTACAAAACAAAATAAAAAATTTGGGCAGAGACAGGGAACTCACACAACCGCACCGATCACTAGTGGCAGAGAGAGGAATTTCCGCCGCCCGAACATCGTCGACGAAGGGAGGGTTTTTTTCCCCCAAGAATTGGCTACCGTTACACTGAGTAGCTAAATCAACGGCTTAGATCGTTCCAACGAAACGCATACTCGCATTCCGAATTATACCTACCGAATTCATGCAGAAACACACAAATTCGGTCTTAAACGTGTTCATATTTACAACGAGTGCCATATATTCTATATCAAAGAGACTTTCGTAACGCGGATTTCGGAACGTAACTATGAGTAGAAAAGCTTACGTCCACGCCTGGTCCGCCTCCGCTGTTGCCTCTGCAACTCCGCCACCCATATAGCAGATTTTATCCCACGCCTCCACAGGAACGGGGACAACAGAATGCAGCTGATACCAGGACTGATAACCTCGATGATGCCGATAATATGGCGATCAACGATGCCGGAGTGGTAGAAGAAGCTGCGGTTAACTGAGCGCATTGAATTGAGACAGTTCTGGGCTTGATAATTTTCTTAAAGCCGTCCTAGACCGAGATGCCTCGTTAGCGCGTTGGTCACACCACAACCACTCACCGGCTTCCATCTCCAGCAGACAGTAATAGCGCTGTGGTCGCTTCTCCGTCAGCGATGACGGCGGTCAGCAGAGCGCCAAGCTTCATTTGTTGGCCGGAGAAAAGCGATTTTTGCTAGTTCTTATCGTACTTTTGTACGCAGGCGAGAATAAAGAGGGCTCGTCATAATTCGGGCTTTGGTTAATTTATTTTAGTTAATTATCGTCATGGTATCTGTAATAGAAAAAATATTTTATATATTTTAAATTATACAAAATTTCATATTTAATTGTGATTGGCACTCTAACAATTTGACTATAAATTTTCTATAAACGAAATTTCTATAATCTAAAAGTTTGGGCGATTTATGTTTTTATATTCTCGTTAATTGTTTTGTTTTTTTGTATTTTTATACTCCCCTGACTGTTTTTGACATTTTTATATTGCGTGCAATATAAAATAATAAAAATATAATTAATTTTTTATTCTAAAAATACGTGAACAATAGTAAAAGTTTAGATATATCTACGAACACATATAAATATCTACGAACATTAACGAATGCGAAAGTCTACGAATATCTACGAACGCCTTCGAATACTTATAAACACATGTGAATATCTACGAATACTCACGAATGCGACACTTACGAATACCCACGAATACATACGAATATTCATGAACACCTACGAATATCTACGAGCTCCTACGAACACCTACAAGCATTGTGCGAACATTAAAAGAAATGTAAATGCTATAGTATTTGGAGGTCTTCGTGAGTGTTCGCAGTAATTCGTAAGTATTGATATTTGTTCGTGGGTGTTTGTGATGTTCACGTATATTTGCGGGTGTCTGTGGTGTTCATGTATTTTTAGAATAAAAAACTGAAGGTATTTTTGACATTTTACACAACAAGATGGTACAAAAATATCAAAACCAGTTAAGAGAGCGCGAAAAATATAAAAACTAATTAGCCGATGACATAAAACTGCAAAATCTCAAAAAGAAAAATTTATGAAAATTTTATAAAATATTTTATCCCACACAAACTCAATTGTATAAATTTTTGAAAATGGATAAATCAGCCTGGCTGTTTTTACATTCAATAAACTCCGTTTTCGTTTATAATTACTAAATTAAATAAAAACACTTTTATATAAGTATTGAAGGAACTTTCACTTAATATCTACTATTTTTGTCAAAATATATGGTAAAAATCGGATTCAATTGTCAAGATTAAATATAGATATTTTAAGATTATAAAATCTTTAGTAGTTTTAAAATTTTTGGAACCATAAAGAAATTTTAAAAGGTTTTAAGTACAGAGGTTGTAAAAGACAATATAATATTATTTTTTTTCAATTCAATTTTTTTAAAGAATTTTATACGTATATATTTTAAAAATAATTTCATGAAAAATAGTTTTCTAAATAAGATTTTTTTTTTTAAATAGATTTAAAAGATATAAAACTTTTTTACAAAATCGCTATAAGTTTTTTATATAAAAATAGTCTGAATGTTAGTCCACTATTAAGTAGATCAATTTGTCATATGCAAGCTAAAAGATTTCTGAATCCAAATAAAAATATCTTGCCAGTAGAAATATATGTTTTCGGACATGCTCATATGTGCGTTTCATACAGAGCAGAATGTATGAATTACGGCTTGAAAGATTATACCATATTTTTGTAGGTGGAGCTAAATTTCAGATCAGCCCACGAGAATTGGAAAATGCTTGTGCTATGATATTCAGAAACCACAAAGATAAATAGAACAAAAAATCAGAAAAGAAAAATTCCCTTTTCTCCTGGCCAAGAAGCCATTTTAAGCTTTTCTCTTCAAAAGTTTTACTCAACCAAAAAAAATAATAATATAATCAACCAATCCACGTCATCCAATTTGGTATTTATCCGGGGCACGTATTCATCATTCAATCAACCCCCGATACATCAACTTATTTCCATTCCGCTTGACCTCTCAATTCTCATCACCATGGACTTCGCCACGGCGGCACCCTCCTTTTCCCGGCGGCGGCGATGGCTTCTCCTACTCGCCACCGCCGGTGCCACCGGTTACGCTGCCTACAGATTCTACCACCATCCTTCCGTCACTCAAAGACGAAGGAAGTTCTCGAATCTTCTAGACGCCTTTGCTTCTCTCACTGACGCCGTTTCCTCCTCCGCCGACGCCGTTTCCCTCGTCGCCGGCGAACTCGACCGGTTTCTCCGATCTGACTCAGACGATATCCCGCAGAGCCTCAAGCAAATATCGAAAATCACGTGTTCCGATGACTTCTCCAGCTCTATTTCATCGATCTCCGGAGCGTTGACTTCTGGGATCGTCCGCGGTGTTGGTTCTAGCTCCGATTCAACTGAGTCTCAGACAGGCTTGTCCGATCGACTTCTTGACAAGCTGTTCTCGGATGCTGGTTCGCGTTTCGTCTCCATAGTCGCCGGCAGCTTTGCCAGAAATTTGGTGCTAGGGTTCTATATTAACGGAGATTCGAGCAACGATAATCACCTGCAGACGACATCACAATCAAAGTCGGTGCCGAATTGGGTGAAGTTGATATGTACTGATGAATGTCGCGGCCTGATTGCTGAGTCAATTGAGAGATTTGTGAGCACTTTGGTTGCCGTTTATCTCGACAAGACGATGGATATTAACGTGTACGATGATCTTTTCTCGGGGTTGACCAATCCGAAGCACGAAACTAAGGTGAAGGAAATGCTGGTTTCTATTTGCAACGGGGCAACGGAGACGCTGGTTAAGACGTCCCACCAAGTGCTCACTGGATCAAATAATTCCGACTTACCCAGTGGCAAAATTAGTGATTCAGAGCAGAGGAGAAGGTTATTCGAATCAAACTATAAGAATGATGGAAATTGGATGAATCGAGTTTCTACAACATTAGCTGTACCGAAGAACAGAAAATTTGTGCTCGATGTTACTGGGAGGATCACTTTTGAGACGGTGAGATCATTTCTTGATTTCATGATTTGGAAATTGTATGATGGAGCGAAGACGGGCGTTGATGTGGTTCATGAACAGACGATGAAGAGAGGATTGGAAGTTATGAGATACGTTAGTGCCAAGTCTATGGTGATCGTCACAATATGCCTGGCACTGTGTGTGCACATCTTGGCAGGAACAAGAGTGTTGACACCAGCTGTATGTAACAAAAACAGTATGAATTTGTCCTGATTAATTGTTTGATGGAGAAGAAAGTGGTATGATTTATCTGACCTGGTAATTTTCCGTTATTTATCTATTTTGGATCGTATTACTTAATATGCTCTGAATATGCTGATAACTTGTCGGATTGTGGTAAAGGTTATGGTTCAAAGCTTGCCTAGCACCAGCAACAAGTGTGGGGATTTTCTCCTCTTTACGTGGAGGGTAATACGGACTTGTTCATATCCAAAGATTGTAATTTCTCGGTTGATGGAATATCGACTGGTGCTGTACAGACAGAATTTTTTCACGATAATCTAAAAGAAAAAAGAAGAAAGCTTGCCTAGCGACTTTTTTGGTTTCCCAATGAGTATCATCACTCCAAAGGGAGTGGAAGAAATACTGTACCTTTCCTCCCAACATACATATTTGCATGGATTCGAACCTCCGACCATGTGGAGGCACCAAAGTTGCAGAATACGGCCTTGCTAACCAACTGAGCCACGTCATGTCGGTAACTTGTCTTAACGATTTAGCTACCTATTACCTTATAACTATACTGATTCGAAGTTACAAAATCCAATACTCTTGGTTTACATTACGATGGTTGATATCATAGCATTATATTTTGTATTATGCAGCTGATAAGTATGTCTGCCTGGATTGGTTTGGTTATAAGAAGTGAATGTTATACGAGTATATATGATGTGGTAATAAAACTTATAGGAATTGGGCGCTTAAGATTGAATATACAGTTTCGGCATCTTTTGCGTTTTATTTTGAAAATGTTTAGATTTTCTTGCTAGCATTTGACTGCTTTGGAAGCTCCATGTCCTTCTCCAAGGTAGCAGATTATATGCTAAAAAAAGGAGAATACCAGCTCTTGTTTTTCTACCCAATGCTTAATATTTCTTTTTGAATGCCATGTCTGACTCTATTCCTAGCTTTTAAAACCTTTAATGTTTTTGTTAGATAATATATGGGGATAGCATAGTACTAGTTATCTTATGATTATGTGGTACGTGGTTATACGCTGCTCGGGGTTTCATGCATTGCTCGTTGATGGTCCTTATCTAAGAACCATACGCCAGCAATTTCGTTATGTATTTTTATCCATCTATTTGACATATTTTAAACTTTTTTTAAAAAAAATATTATGAACTGCATATTTTTTTTAATACTTTTTTAGTCCCATTTTTTTAAAATAATATATCTAAATCTGATTTTTGTGAGTTTGGTGCTAGTAAGTAAACTTATGTCTGGAACATATAAAACTTCTCGGTTACAAGAGCTTGCAGAGTTGTAGTAAGAGAGTAACCATTTTGCATCAACATGTTAATACCTCCACCTATTTCTCTAGACTCGTGAAAATTATTCATTTATGTGCATGGAAAAACTGTGATTTTGTGCCTCTGTTTGTGATGGTGAGTCAGAGACTTGCTTAACTACATGATTCTAGAAAATGTGGTTTAACCAGGTAGATCTTCTACAACTTAAACTATACGACCCTGTTCAGGTTAATGCCCCAGAAATAAGGAGTATGCTTTGATTCCCAATTTCGATAATGAAGAAACAAGGGATTTTGTCAAGAAAAATCCCAACTTTATAAAATTTTCCCAAATTAATTCTCTAAATCTAACATATTATTTGCTCAATCGAGTATTTTATTTGTTCGTTTAGAATATTATATTTGCACAATTTAATTGCTCGTTTGTTCTTCCAATATTTTAATATTCGTTCGGAACAACGTAATATTAGCTGACAATATCATATTTGTTTGATCCAACACTAAATTTGATCATCCGAAACACTTAGATATATCTGGCCAAAAGACTGTTTGCAAAAGTTAAACTTAGATGGCTGATTTTATGAGTTTTATAAAATTTTTTTTTTTTTTTTTTGATATTATTACAAAGAGATAGCCTCTTCTTTTAACCTAATTAACGAAAAAAAATGGAGTCTTCTCAGCTTGTCAGTTGGAATTTGACTAACCATGTTCCTCCGAATGGCATCGTTAAGATTACTGACAAGATCATCTTGCGGGCCCTTCTAGTTGGTTAGGAAATGAACAATGTTTTGGTTAGTGTGATGAAAATGCTGGTGCCCCACTGTACCAGCATAAATTCATCAAAATTTAATAATTCGTATAAGTAAAACAAATAAAAATTATTTTGGAAATATTTTTTGAAGAACTTTTAACATAAAAATTATATATTTTGATAAAATTTATAATTTAATATTGAATATTTTTTCTAAAGAATATTTTTAAATATTTATTTTAGAATTTTAAAATTTAACGTGTTTAAAATGGATTTTAGAAATAGCTAAATTTTTTTACAAAGCCGTTAAAAATTAGAGCTTCGAAATATCTATTTAAAAATATTTTTAAGAAAAAATATTCAACATAAAAATTGTAGATATTAAAAAAATTTATAATATTTGTATTAGAAGTGAACTCAAAAGATGCTCCTAATTTTTTTTTTTTTTTTTTTCAAATTTTAATGGAATAGGTTGTAAGTCCTAAATATGCAGTGAGAAGTATTATTTAAAAAATGTATGCTGCGTTCAACAATGGAAGATTTACGTCTAATATCATAGACATGGCCATGGGCGGATCCACTACACAGCCAGTGGGGTCAATTGCCCGCACTCAAATGCTGTGAACCTACATTAGATATTTGATTATAATTTTTTAAATCTTAATATTTTTTTTGTATAGATAGTCTATCAATAGTTTATTAAAAATTATATTTATCTGAATTATATGTTAATATTCAGATATAATTATTTTTTAAATTATTAAATTTTTAAAACTTGTCGTTAGCAATGTGCTTGAAATGGTACTCCGGACAAAGAAATTGCCGGAATCGGTTGGGCCATCCTTTGATCTGCCATTAAGTAGTTGTCCTTGCTATGGCTGATATATGATATCGACAGAGTTCCGGTTTTGATTCTTTTGAGATTGAGGTAGATCTAGGAAGCTAGAGAAGCTCTCTTTTTTTGTCGTAGAAAAATTATATTTGTAATTAGCTTTTTTTTTTTATACAATCATTATGATTGATAAATTTATAGATAAAATTAATTCATATTCTATCACAAAGAATTTCAACTTTTTGATTTGGACATATTCGAAAAGGCTTATATTATCCTCTCTATGATACAGAAAAAATAAATATCCCATATCTTTATTATTGACGTTTGTAAGATTCAAACATAATATTTTTACTTTATGAAGTAAAAGTCTCAGTCATCCATTTCCAGCATTCTGGTTGCTAAAGAAGCTATCTCACCCTCTAGCTAACATTAAGTATAGTTATTTAAAGCCATTCAGACAAAGAAATCACCTGGTTATATCTGTTCCTAGATAATATTGTAATTTGCTAGTAATTAAGCACTGATCTAGCCAAAATTTTATCTCATATAGTGGTTGACACCGACACCTTGTGGACATGCCAACACATGTGGCAGACACGCCAGAAAAAATTCCAAAAAATTTCAGACACTCGTATCGAACACGTCAAACTGAAGTATCTAACATGCTTGTCCGTATTTATATTATTTTTTATTTAATTAATTAGAATCATCCGATTCATCCGATTCATTATTGTAGTAGTCGTCTGTTGCCGATCCATTGAGAAACATATGGATTACTCCTACTTCATCCTCAATGCTACTCCTTTATTTCTGTAAGCCGTTCATCGTCTTCTCATATTTAATGTACACTAAATTTAAATTAAATAGTACTTTCTGATCAAAACTGATATCAACCAATGTATTGAATGCTTGAAGGCTGAAATTGGCCAATAAGTAAATGCAAGCAATCATAAATACAAAGAAATTTTTATATGAAAATCTTGAGTTAGAACGAGGTAAAACTACGAACATTGATAAATAACCGACAGAAATTTACGAAAATGGAAAGAATTACAATTCTCCCTTACTTCACTATGGACTGAAGTCAAAGTACGTCAGTCTTGAATATGGAAGATCTCTCTAAATCTCACCATTCCCTCATCCCTCCTCTTTTTTTTTTCTTCTCCCCATGCGTAGTTTATTGTGTACAATATTTATAGACGCGCTTTTACCTATATGGAAAATTGTAGTAAGAAAATTAGAGATTTCAAATCTAGCGTCGATCCACAATCACCTACTAGCATGCCCGTACCTAGTGATATACCAACTCCGGTATAAATTCGGATTAACCGATAAGTACGTCCTCAGTGCGCCACAGTCTTCCATGATCCTCATGACCAATTTTTGCTCCTGGGATTGATTGTCCGCTTCACGACCTCGCCCTACTAGGGGTTCGAATTAGATATGCAAATCTAACTCGCAGTAATTGTGGCCCGTCGAGTAGGTTGTGCGGATTGCGGACGGCCCGCACGTCCGTACGGCCTACCTGACTTCAGTCTCGAAATTGTAGCTGTCCCAGCTAGTTTGCGGGCAGGCCCGCGCCGAAATTTTCTTTCCTACACGCGCCACATGTAAAAAACCAGCAGAGCACCCAGGGAGCTCAGCCCAAATCTTATTTTTTAAAAGATTGTGCCCTAGCACTCGCTTGGCTGGCCTCCAGATAGAGCCGAGCTAGTGCTCGGCTTTACGGGGCTTGAGCTGGCTTGCCCCCATAGAGGATGGTACAGGCCGATCCCGACCCGCACAACGGATAGTTCATGCTGAACCTAGTTTATGCTTTCGATTAAAATCGAGGTCCATAACAAGGAAATAAAAAATAATAATAAATTAAAGAAAAACAGGAGCATCTATTCTAACCCCACTGTGGCAGACCAAATCTTGCTCAGCATCACCTTCCATTATCTGTGATCCTGCATTTGCTTGTCGAAATGGTTTAGAACCATATTATGATAATTAATAGCAAAGCAGAATGTTTCTTCTCGCTCGCATGGATTGACCATGCTGTCATAAATCATAATCGTTGCCAACTTCAAATGGCGCTCTGTCATAATCGCTCCCATGTGCAGACTGCTGATGCTGGTAAGCTATACATCTTGTTTGGACCCAGAAGTTCCCTACCTTGCTGTGTATAATCTCGGTTTCGATTTACAAGATTGATCCATTTCATTCGAGGATACCCAACAGAAATTTTTCAACATACTGAAAACTTTCTCTCTTTTTGAGACCGAGAACCGATTTGCTTGTGTTTGACAATTCGCAGTGGCGATGTTTCTCCCACTGTAAGATCGCAATGTACAGCAATTTCGAGCATTTTGTTCATTTATGCAGACCTTATTGTTTACTACGAATAGATTGTTGTTAATACTTAATAGTGTAACTTTTTAATTTCACTTGTCTTTGGGAAGCTTTATGATGAAAATTAAGATCGTATACATGCGTTATACTTTAAATAGATATTTAGGAATATCCTAATTCGTACCTTTTGTGGAAGCGGATCGATACTTGCGCTCGTGCTCACTTCCGTTGTTAATGTTCCGGCAATTTTCAATCAATTTCTACAGACTCATCGGTGGTGCGGACAATTACTAGAGTTACCTCTCGTACACTCAAGTTTCAAAGCCGTTAAGTGGCTCGACTGTTAGGTTTGACCAAGGTTTTAAATTTCGCCGTGTCAAATTTCGGTAAATTCTGAACTCGAAACGTGCCAACCGTACCATTTCAACCGTGCCGATAATAAAATATTATTTTTATATATTTATTATATTTTAAAAGTTATTTCTAAGATTTTAATTTTAAAAAAACAAAAAAAAAAAGTGTTGCACCACCGTTACCGGCTGGTGCGACGTGAAAAAAAAAAAGTCACGTCGGTGGCGTGACGCAAAAAAAAAAAAAAAAAAAAAAAAAAAAAACGACGTGCCGGTGGGCGCGACTGTTCATCGAAAGCAAGGATGATGAACGAAAAAAAAAAAAAAAATCTGTGCCGGTCGGCCTGGCACCAAGATGTTGCGTGCCGTCCTGAACTTAAAACATTGGGTTTGACTATCCATGTGTATTTATATCATTTAGCTTTTTATAGACTTTCATGAATGCTTGTTTTATATTTTCTGAGCCCAAATGTCAACAAGGTGGAAAAGCAGGTGGATCCAATTTAGAGTTTTTCCATTTCTTTAAGAAGAAATGGATCATGCTAAGAGTTATTGAGCTAAATATCTGGTAGTTTTTGGCAGCTGATTTTAATTTTACGTTCATAGAGGGATATTTCTTATGAGGTATGTGTACAACCAATCTATCGAGCCCGACATCCAGCCGAAGTCCGCCATTGCACGTAAGAAAGCGCACGATGCATGTTACAATCAAAGCTCATCTAATTAAGACCTCAAACAGATGGAAGTGAGTGGTAAATGGAGGGAGTTATATGGATTAAATGAGGAGATGGTGGACTTGCGACCCATGAGGCCCCAAAATAATGCTTGAGTTGAATTCTATAGTGTCGTATGTTCACATTTGTCGGCGACTTTTTGGATATTATTGTTATCCACTTGGAGATGTGTATCTTGATTTTGTTTGTGGGTGTTTGTGCGGTTTATCCTCTATGTACCTAATTATTTGATTTTGTTTGTAGGAATTTATGCAACTTATCCTCTCTTTATACAAAATAGTGTCGAAGATGTTATTTTTGAGTTTATTTATTACGACAATCGTACTAAATACACATAATTTTGAAGAATAAAGTTGTACATTATAAAAAAAAAAAAAAACTTTCTTGGTTTATTTTTTTCCCGAAAGTATAATGTTTAATTAGATAAATGAGATTGATCATTTCAAAAGTTCAGATATAGTTCAGATGTAAATACATTGTTAAAATAGGTCATTTATTGTTAGACAGTATAGAATACTAAATTGGAATTTTTGCGTATCAGTCCTATTTTTTCAAACTTTATATATTAGTTCTTGAAATAGAGAAACGCCCTGATGTAATAACATAACACATTACCACGTCAGCACTTTTTTTTCCAGAAGCTTATTTGTAAAAGTTTTAAAAGGGAGGGGCTGATATGCAATTATTATCCCTACTAAATATGGACGCGGCTCTCCTGATGCAGCAGCATCAGAGTGTAGGGAATTTCGAGAATCCCAGCCGTCCGTTTGAATATGCACCGATTTCAAGACATCGTGTAAAATTTTCGTCCGTTTATTTGACCTATTTTAAATATTTTTTGGAGAAAACAAATTGTAGATTTGATGAGATCTATAAGTTTGTAGTTAAATTTTTTTAAAAAAAATATCAAATATGATATCAAAAAGATAATTGAAGTTTTAAATTATCTTTTTAGCATCATATTTGATATTTTTTTAAAAAAATTTCAACTATAAATTTGTAGATCTCATCAAACTCAACAATTTTGTAGTTTAGAATTTTTTTAAAAAATACTCAAAAATAAGTGAAATAAGCGAACGAAAATTTTATACAATTTTTCGAGATCCGTAAAATATAAAACGAACGGCCGAAGTTTCCGAAATTTTCTACACCTTGATGCTGCTGGATCAGGGGAGCCGCGTCCACTAAATATCACACATTCACTATGAAATGAAATGACTGACGAACGTGTGGTCCATGAAAGGTGCGGTCACCGGCCTAAACAATGCTCGGTCGGTGATGGCTATTTTGCCTTCGTAAGTAGCGTGCAGACACTACATGTCTCAAGCGCGGCGACAATGGCGACGTCGAAAATCTACCAGGCGACGCGCGACGCCAAAGATCCAAGATCGAACGGCGACAGCGGCGACGCCGAAGAACGACGGCAAAAATCGGTTGATCCAGATCTAAGTTTTAGACTGGAGAGTTATTTATCGTCTTTAAAACAGCGGATGAATGATAATAGCGTGTTTCAAAACCATGCTCCGGCGACCAATATCAAGTCTTACAAGCTACGAGAACAGGTATCACAATTCTCTAAAACTTAACGATAAAATTTTGCATAAAAATATGATTGTGCCAAAAGGTCATAATCCGGTGTCCGGCACAGCCAACTGTATCAAATATATATATATATATATATATCTATATATAAAATTAATATTAAAATTAATTGTTTATATTTAAAATTTTTAAGATATTTCAAAATCTTGGCATATTTTTAAATTATTTTAAATCTATTACAAGTTTGGAACTATAAATTATTAATTTAGAAATAATTTTTAAAAAAATTAAAATAAAAATTATAAAGCTTTCTTTCTTTTTTTGTGGGGAAATATAAGTAAAGCACAGGCTTAAAATGGTTGCGCCTGGTGTGAAAATGGTGAACAAATTCTAGAAATTATGAGGAGTCCTGAGTAAGATGATAAGAATTGGTCGCTTTGGTCTACACCTTTTTGACTTTCTGTACACATCCATGCATGGATGTCATGAGAATAATAATCACTTTTGAAATGAAATAGCCCTTTTTTTTAATGTATTTCTTTTCTAAAATTAATTAGGGCTCTAACTCCTTTTTTTTATTCTTTTTCTATTTTTATTACCGACCTATGAATTCTATTTCTATCATATATTTCGTCTACAACGACTAAGTAGTCTTACAACTTATGTTTGCTAAGATTTAAACCCTTAATTTATCCTTCATAAAAGATAAACCGCGTTGCTTTCCACCGCTAATTAACTGGATCAATATTAATTTAACTGGATCAATATTAATTTGTTTATTGTCTTATTAATATGTAAGGAGCTTTTCAGTCTTTTATAAATCCTCCTAGTTTTTTGTTTGATGGGATTTTGCAAAAGAAATCCATATTTCGTAAAACTTTAACAAATCAACCTCTCAATTAAAAACTTTCAGTTAGTTTTTCGAAAAAATTTTTTAGCTTGTCCGAAATGCTATTTTTCGCTCGCGGGACAATTAAGATAGTTCGTCGGAATATTTCAGTCGAAACACTTCGATGCAACTGCTGGCAATAGTATACTAATCGTTTGGAATACTATTGACTTTATGATTAGATTTTTTTGTAAAAATTAAAATTAAATAAGCATGGCTGATTTTTACGACTTTTGAGTTTCATCTCATTCAATTTTGCTTTTATACCATCCTCTCAATTAAATTATTTTTTTAATAATTATTAAATCCAGCCAAATATGCGTATATAAGTATTTTTTTTAAAAAAAAATTAATGCAAAAGTTTATTTTTATTTGCTCTATAAATTTATACTTATTTACTAAAAAAATAAAATCAGTTATTTTAATATTAAGAATTTTTTAATATTTAAAAAAAAAACTTATGAGCGTCAAAATATGTGCATAAATATATTTTTAAAAAAATAATTATAAATTTGTATTGCAAATTACTTAAAATCAATTCTTTTTAAAAAATTTTATATAAATATTTTGAAATAATCTGATAAGGTTTTTAAAAAATTAAGAATTTTATTTGTTAAAATTTTATAAAGCAGGAATTTTTTTTCACAAAACTTTATTAAATACTTCTCAGTTTGTGAAAACGTGTCGCAGTTAATTAACATTAACATTAAAATCTTCATCATATACATATTATTATCACACCAACCGTCCCGTCCCCTTCACCTTTTAATGCTCCTTCTCTTTTCTCTACTTTATATCTTCTCAATCTCCAGAGCACTTCAAAATTTCACCATCCACAGAAAACAACCATGACTAAGATCACGGCTGCAGCAGTGCTGCTGCTCACCACGGCCTTCTTCATCCTCTCCGCCTCTCGCGCCACCCGCGACCTCAACGCCGAGCTGAAGACCAGCAGCAACCACAGGAACAAAGGCCGCGGCGGAAGCGGTGGTGCTTCTGCCGGCGGTGGTGGCGCCGGAATACCGGGTTTCGGTAAAGACCCAGGAAGCTTCTTCGGTCCCGGCGGTCAGTTTAACATCCCAGGCATGGGCGGGGCCTACAACTGGGGCAACGCAGCCGGCGGCGGCTACGGCGCAGGTTACGGCGGTCCCAACGGAGGGTACGCTAAAGGTGGCGTCGTTAGACCCTCAGTTATCTGCTCAGAACGTGGGCCGTGCTATAAGAAGAAGCTCACTTGTCCGGATAAGTGCTTCACTTCTTACGCGCACTCCGGGAAGAACTACGGCGACGGCGGCGGCGGCGGTGGCTGCACCATGGACTGTAAGAAGCACTGTGTTGCGTACTGCTAAACATTTATGCAGAGATCGGAGGGAGAGATCGGCAGCAGCTTATTTCTAGCTAATTATTACTGGGTGCTTTCTTATTTGTTTAGATAAGCTGCAACTGCTTGAATGTATTAGTTTTTATGTATGTGTCGTGTGAAAGAAGTGCGAAGGTTTTCGGCTCTCTTTATTTAATATAATATATTTTATGAGAAGATCAAATGGGTCTTATATATATATATATATGTATATATCATTAAATATAAATTTTAAATTGGTACCGATCTATATTCTCCAATAAAAAATCTCAGTTTTTTTATCGGTCATTTTATTTAATTCATAAGGATAAATTCCAACAGGTGATAGTTAGGTTTTGTTATGTTAATGTTTTTTTTCTTTCGCGAAAAATTAGAAAATTTTAAAAGCTAAAGTTATGCTATATCATCGAAGTTTTCTATTCGCAAAAGATAGTAAGACTGGTACTAGCCTTCGTTCCACTACCGTATTCGATCGGGTCCGACAAAGAGTGTGGTAGCGCTTAATTAGACTTGCTCCGACAACATCATCGTATTATCAATTATTCATTTTCAGAAATTATATATTTCTAATATACAACCCAAGAAGCTTAGCTAACATTTAAGATGTTATAAAAAATATAGTTCGGGAGAGAACCTCCTTCCGTAGAAATTTCATTTTCATTGCCAGCAGATTTAGTACAAAAATAGGAGGCTCAAGGAAATTGAGGAATGCCCGCAGAGGAACGATGACTGGCTTGGTATTTCGTCGCCAATTCGGCCATAAATATGATGGTTGACGTGACATTGCAGTTAATATTGTTAGGAGAGTTGCATATCTGTTTTGTTTTTAAAAAAATATATAAATTAACTTTTGAAAAAAAAAAAAAAAAAAGTTGAGGTGGCGTGCTTGCACTGTTAGATGAGATGTTTTTATTTTTAAGAAATAATTTATATAGCTCCTGAAAATAGAAAGGTAATACATAATTAACTTATATTATTAATAGAGATTCAAACTATGTATTGTCTTATTGTTCTCTCTTATTTTTATTTTTTTTTTAATTTGTAGGACTAATATAATCTTCTATTATATTTTTTAATGTTGAGAATCATCTTTTTAATTGTGCAATGCTTTATTTTTTTATAAAAAAAAAAGAAGTAGAGGCTTGAAATTTTCCATTGGAAATCAATGAAGCTTACATCTAGCTCTTTTTCGCGATCAATCTTTTATCGTTATTTAAATTTTTAATGATATAATGGCAAAATTATATCTTGTTTCATAAATTTTACTAAAATAATCTGTCATAATTGTGATTTTTAAATATTACTGTGATAAAACTTTAAAAAAAATTTCTAACTTAATCGTAAGATTTGTCGTTCGTGTTGTTTAAGCTGCTGATATGGCAATCACTTATTTTCATGGCTACTTGGCTAGGATTAGAAAAAGGAACTCTTTTTTGCCACTCTACATGGCAAAAGTTCTCCTATTTCCGTCTCATTCAGATAAATTTGCACAAGAATTAGTGAGGACAGAAAATTAGGAGAGTTAAATATCAGTTCCTGCATCCATTTTTGTGTTACATATAAGGTCCTCCATTACTACCTGTTATTTTTCACACTTTAAAGTAAATAATTTAGAAGTATTTAAAAAAAAATTGAATATAAAAATTATAAATCAAATCAAAATCTATTTTTTTAATTCTAAATATTTTTAAGTTGGCTTTTAAGGCTCCAAAAATTTTAGTGAGATAGCGAATTAATTTTTAAATGCACTAATGTTTCGAAGTCTCAAAACTATATATTAAAAAAAATTATTTGAAATTTTTTTAATATAAAGTCGTAGGTTACATCGACTTTTTTTTATATATATTTCAAATTTATCAAAAAAAATACTTATAGAATATTTAAAATACGAATTTTAACATATATATATATATATTAATTTAATTAAAATTGAAATAAGAGGTTGATATGTAATTTTTGAAAAAAAATTGGCACCCATAAATATTAGCTCAAATTACAGAAATGCGTCTTGGATATCAATTTTCTCAACAAAAAAAAAAAAAAAACATTCTGAGTTCTGCCGAATGCAGTAAAAAATCCACCAAATAATTCACTAGTCTACAAATTTAAAAAAAATTAGGAATAATTTTTAAACAAAGATTTAATAATTGATGAAATTATATATATATATATATATATATATATATATATATATTATATAATATATATAGTTTTTATGAGATCTATAATTTTACATTAAATTTTGTTTAAAAAGTACTTCTAAATAGATATTTTAAAGTTTAAAAATTTAATGAAGTTTTAGTAAATATTAAATTTATTTTAAAAATTTATTAAATTTGAAAGACTCAAAATATTTATTCAAAAATATTAAAAAAATCAAAATAAAAATACATACCTAATCAAAATTTCTACATTTAATATTAGATTTTTTTTAAAAAAAATATTTTTAATATTTTTAATTGTATGAATTAATAATTAGTTAGAAGGATAAGCACTTTTCAAAAACTTTGGATCAAAACAAATAAGAAATTCATGAATTTCATGTGATGACTATTAAGAGGCGACTAAATGATGCTCGTCTGCTCGTCATTTATGTGGAGGTCTCAATTGGGCCAGTGTAGCCAGAGTGTCTAAATGAAATCTGATAAAGCGGTACACTCATTAAAGCGGGGCACTTGAAAGTCATGCAGGGTGCACACATTTGAAAGGGCCATAATTAAAGTATTCTCTAGCTTTGTTTTTTTTCTTATTTTCGGATTGTTGCGTATAAATTTTACTTTTGTAAATTTTATATATTAATTTTTAAAAGTAAAAAAGATATATTAAGGTGATGATAGATGATTCTTAAAATTAGCATATCAATTTCTGAAAGTAAAAAATATATTAATGTGTTACGACATTAATATATTTTTTCATTTTCAATAATAAATTTATAAAATTTTTGAAAAGAAAAAGACTGATATGCAATTATTCTTTTTTCTTTAACGATATTTATGGACTTAGCATCTGCTGGGATCACATGCAGCCTTCCTCATCCAACAATCAAAGATAAACTGGCCCTAGCTTTTCAAACCTTTTTCAATACGGTACGAACAAAAAACATATTTAAATCAAAGGAAAATTACTGTTCAGCCCTCCTAATTTTAGGGTATCGCGATTCAGCCCCCGAAACGCCACGTGGCGGCACGCGCGCGCCGCCACGTCGACGGGGAAACGCGTTTCGGGGGGCTGAACAGTAAAAAACGAAAAACGGGGGGGCTGAACAGTAATTTTCCCTTAAATCAATCTCTAGTCAAAATTTTCTAATATTCAAGATAATTAGAATAGTGTTATTTAGTTATTGCACAAGCTAAGGTCCAACTTGGTGCAGTGCAAGATACATAATTGTTCACTTTGTATGATTTTTGAGCCCGCTTGTCTTCGTCTCGACTCGGTCAATTTCGCCTATGCAACATACTGGTCTATGATCTGCCAACCATATATAGTATCCGGCACGTAGTAATGGTCTTAGAGCGGAATGTGTCTTGATATAGTACTGATTTTAGACTGTCACGTGTCAGTAGAAGATATGACCACCAGATATAAATAAGAGTTCAAGTACCTCATATGACCGACCTCAGCTCGATCGACTCGAGGCTCCAGCCTTGGGATCACCAGGTCGAGACCGACCTCAACTTATTCGATTTGACGTCCAAGTCAGCCTCGGTCGGGATCGCCAGCCGAAACCAATATCAGATCGAAATTTGACTAAGGTGTCGGCAAATCTGACCAAGCTCATTCGACCGATACCAAGGTCTGACGTCGTTCCAGATACAACCGAGGCTTCGACATATCGACTGAGCTCGTGAGTCTTGAATAAGCGGAGACAAAGTCAGCTGCGTAATTGTTGTGCGAACATGGAGTAGTCAGTTGCTACGCACTCCACCACCGAACGTGGGAGCTTACGTGGCGCAAGAATAACCAATCAACCCACAATTCTCGCCATATCTATGATTTTCACAACCGTCGAGATCCAAACGTGTGCCCAGCAACGCCTTTAAAAGGCTGTCTGGAGCGCTGTTTACAGGGATCATCCAACTTCACGCACAGGAGAAACGCTTAAGAAAATTAAAATTTCAGCGGATCGTGCTAAATCAAGTTGTGTTCTTAGAGAGCCCTACAAACGGAGGTGTTGTTAATTTCTGTAGTGAGAGAGAATAGGTCTTGCAAACCTTACACATTTCTAGTGGCTTATTTACGTTGGCTTACGTCATCGCCTGTTATTTTATTTTATATTTTTCAAGGATTTTCATATAAAACTTTATGTGTTCACTCACACTTTCCTAACTTCCTCTTTAGCCATTTACTATTTTTAAATATTTTATTGATAGACTGAGGCCAACTAGATCATGTCCGGTGATAAGAGGATAAACTAGTCGAACATGTTGTCTGATATGAAGCAGCACATACAGAGTTGAACTTAAGCTCATCTTTCTCCCCCGACATCACCAGCGAATCTTGCTTGGCGTACAAGCAACACTAGTAAATTTAATCGTACGTTACATACGTTGCAGAAGTCTCCCAATAATTCAACGTACCCACACCCCTGGAAAAAATTAATTTCTAAATTCAAATCTTATCTCGTCATGCAGAATCACACCACCTGTCAAACATATCATATATTATAAATGCACGCAGTAATAATGGAGAATTAAATAAAAAAGTCAAGTCAAAACAATTGGCTTCAAATTTCCAAGAAGGAAAACGAAAGGTCGTTGAATCTTCAAACTTCACCCTCCCCATGTACAACCTCATCCAACATCACATAGTCAATTCGCAGACGAGATGAATAAGAAGGTATTTTAGTTGTTTATGGTATAGAGATCGGTAGTGTGGAGATAGATTTTGATTAGGATGGGGTTGATGGGAAGCGAGCAACTGGAGAATTTGGTGGAGACGATAAAGACCAAAGTTATGGGATCGTTGAAGAAGGGATCAGGAGGAGGAGGAGGGAAGAAGAGCAAGAAGAAGCCGTACATGAAGATGGATAAGAGCGGAAGCGTCAAAGTGGAGATCAAGAGCAGGAAAGCCCGCCGCCTCATCGAGAAGACTCTCAAGGCCGCCGATCGCCCCGGCAAGGCTGCTCTCTGACAACCACTTCATCATCGTCATCATCATCTTTGCGAAGGTAATAAAAAAATGGAGATTATCTTTTGCAGATGACGATCTTAGACTAAACATATTATGTATTATCAAAGGTGTTTTTTAATTTCACCTGCTAATGTTTTGGCTGTATATCGTATATGATCTTTCATGGAATCCATTACAATAGAATCTTAACCCTGAATTTGTAAGAAAATTACCGTGAATCTGTAAGAAAATTAAGCTGGTCCGGCCGGAGAATCGTGCCCCGTGTGATCCCAGCCACCCTTGTGCATCAGCACCAACGTCCCGATTGAATGGATTAAAAAACTAGTGGCAAAAATAAATTATTTTAAATATTTTTTCGTAATAAATATTTTTAGAAAACATTCAAATATTTTTGAGTCATCAAACGACATCAAATCACATACCAAATTTTGAACTATAGGACTCAACTGTATCAAACCAAACAATAAATTTTTAACTGTAATAGTTTAAACTGCACTTAACCAAACAGATCCGTTGCATTACAAAAATAGAAAATTACAATTCTCAGTATTTCTAATGATGTATTTGGAGTTCTGATTTTTAACTATATCAAATCAAGTAGCCCCTTCAGCGTTACAGAAAATGCTCTTTTATTTTCTCTTATTTTTAGGTTTTGTTGTTATATTATCAAAGTTTTAAGTTACTTCAGCAATTTTCTCACAAAAAAAGGTTACTTCAGCAAAACCATTAGGTGCAGTAGGAGTCTTTGTTTCATACTTTGTTTTGAGATTCTCGCCTTCTACTTTATTAATTATAATAAATAAAGGGATAATTGCAAATCAGCCATTCCTATTTTAACATTCGCGCGTTTCAGCTCTTGAAAACGTGCGTGCCGTCACGTCTATGCGAAAACGTATTTTTAGGGGCTAAAACGCAAACATTAAATTATGGTTGCTGATATGGAAAAGCCCCAGAAATAAACTCACAAATAAAATAGACATTTCGCCGTCTAAAAAAAAATCTCAGCCTCATAATAAAGATTTGCGCCATAATTCATGGAGAATAAATGAGATTTACATGTAGCGTTTTAAAATTGGAACATAAAATCTCCACCTATGAAATTGAAATTTCTATAATGATCTGTCCAACCAAGTCTTGCTATAGTACAATAGTTATTAATTATGGGGGCAATGATCGGCAGGCCCCTGGCCGATACCAAATCAGCCCCTGCTATCCGATCCGCATGGGTTCAAAAAACGAGACGACCCAACATCTCGGTTTCGGTCTATTTTTTGGAAAAACTTCCAACATGAAAGTTGTAGATTTTGACGAGATCTACAATTTTCATGTTGAAAGTTTTTCCAAAAAATACTTCTAAATAGATGTTTTGGAGGTCGGAAGTTTAACGGGTTCTGAAATGTCACGTCAAAATCCGTTAAGCTTCCGACCTCCAAAACATCTATTTAGAAATATTTTTTGGAAAAACTTTCAACATGAAAGTTGTAGATCTCGTCAAAATCTACAACTTTCATGTTGAAAGTTTTTCAAAAAAATACTAATATAATGGTCAAAACGGAAATATACATTTTACGAGAGATGGACATAAACAGTAACCAGGGGCTGAATCGGTAGAGGTTTCCGGTCAAGGGGCTGGGGAGACATTATCCCTTAATTATGTCGGGATAATTTATATGGAGTGTACTATTATGCTTGAACTCGGGTAGATCCATATTGTTAAGCTTGAACTTACTAATCTTTCGGATGCTCGAGACAAAAACAAGTCTGCGAGATCCATTAAACTGGCGTCTTTTGGGTAGAGCAGCCGCGTTTAGAATGTTGATTGAGACGGCACGAGGAAGAGGAGACAACCACATAAAAGGGATCATTCACCTCCGGTGTCCTTAAAATGTTAGAGAAGAAGAGGAAGAAGACGGTAATAAGGTGGCAGTCGCACATTTTTGTCGCCGCTGACAGATCAAATGAGATCTAGAATTGGCATGATATAAGACACGAAACAATTCAAATGCAAGTCCAAGATTTGGAAACTATATTTTGAAATGGGACGCGCCAAATGGCCCGTTATTGTCCACAAGCACAATAACCGCGAATCATCAACTGGTTAGTGACCCCACATCATGACCGTTCATCAGAATGCAAGGATCTTTCAGTACGAATTAGGATGCTTTACTGTCCAGGCCAGTTAGTAAAGCAGATTATTCTAGTGATGAACCCACGATAAATTTCATATTTTGACATTCTCAAAAACTATTTAATTATTTTTTATAATTTTGAATAATAGTAAAACTATATATAACATAAATTTTTTGAGATATTAATTAGTTTTAAAAAAAGAGATTTTGTCCGAGCTTCTTGGACTCCAATCACACTTTAGATCTGCATAACATAATTGCAGATCTTTTGGATGGTTTCAAGTTTCCGAATCTGATGGAATCTTCTCCAGTTTGATACCTACAAGATGAGGTGAGCGTTGGATCTGTGTTACCAATTTCAGTTCCAAGAGGCATTTAGAGTGTGTGTTTTCTGATCAGTGGAAGCAATGATATATTATTCATTGCCAATTCGTCCGAGTAATTGATTGAAATTTTGCGTTAGTTTGGGAAATTATCGTCATTTCACTCTTTATTCTTCAGCTGTGGAGTTCGAGGGTTTATAATTTAGCAAAAGTTATGGTGGAATATCGTTTAAATAGCAGACGTTGCAGTTTTGTAAGAACCCTAGATTTGGTACTCTTAGAAGCTGAATTTATTTGATTCGAGATGCAAACCAGAGTATTATCCTCAGAGGATGGTAAAGATCCAACTTTTAGATCTCAGAGACATTTCCAATTCAAAATTCCCCAAATTTTGGTCTTCTTTGTAGTTGTAGGGATTGGATTGTCCGCCTTTAGTATCTATATATATGACGAGATATTCCGGCTTGCAAACTATAATGAAGGAAATTCAGCCGATGTTTCGACCTTGCACTGAAGAACAGAATGGTCACAGTAAATGGCTAAGACCACCTACTAATCTAATGCATTCAATGACTGATGAAGAGCTGTTTTGGAGAGCAACAATGGTTCCTCAGATCAAGAACTATCCGTTCAAGAGGCTCCCGAAGATCGCATTCATGTAGGGCTGAGCATTACCCGAACCTACCCGAAAAATCGAACCGAAGCGATCCGAACAAAGCCAAAATTTCGGGTTCGGTTCGGGTAGGCATTTTAATAGTTTGGATTTATATAATTCAGTTCGGGTTCGGTAGTCGAATTTCGGGTCGGTTAGAGTGAGATCCGAATTATCCTACATGTCACGTTTTAATTAGTTTTGTTGGTTTTTATGTTATTCGGGTCGATCCAAATCGACGCGAATCCAAATTGATGTTGAATAATATAATTTATAATGTTATTCGGGTCAACCCGATCGGTCAATCCGAACTGACCCGAATTTTAGTCGGTTCAGGTTAAAAAAAAAATTCGGGTCGGTTCAGATCTGAAGGTATTCAGTTCGGTCGGCTTTAAGAATTTCGGATCGTGTTGATCCGAATGTGTTGCCCTAATTCATGTTTCTGATTGTCGACTCTTTGCTGCTTGCTCAATTGTGGGAGAAGTTTTTACAGGGTAACGATGGGTTCTATATCCATTCATTGCCAACTTACCGGGCCAGTTTTCCTTCGTATTCAAGTTTTTACGGGAGACAGATCCCTAGCAAGGTACCCTACCATTTTTTATGCTCATATGCATAATGTAATTTATCTACCATTTTTTACGTCTCGAGATCTGAATTTACCGAAACTCGAAACGGCATGGCACGATAAACCTTAAAAATACTATAGATTGGGCCTGTTTTGAGATTGGTATCATCGGGATTCACCGAAACCTACACGATTGACTATACAAGTGGCAACTTGTATGGCGGCAATTAGATGGAAATGCTGGTATGTTGTGTAAATATACCGCACTACTTATATTGTAAGTTATATGCCAGCTACTGAAATGTAAAATCTAGCTTTTCATGTAAAGAAGACAACCAGAGCGATTATTCACTTCAATTTTGTTCCCTTCTTATCTGAGTTTTAAAATTTTGATCCTATAAAATCGATATATTGTAGCAGCCTTTTCGTTATAGTCTTTGTGATTCATACTTGTAGCAGAATAAAGTGGTATTATCCTATTTCCACTCCGTAGAGAATAATACGGATTTTCGGATGTATTCAGATCGAAATGTTTGAGACTCATCGGTTGATGAAATATAAGACGGTACTATCTATCAGTTTACCTTTTGCGATGGTCTCACAAAAATAAATCGGTTACGAATATATGTTTTTCACAATAATCTCAAAAAAAATGGTATTTGACCTTTTTTTTTCTCTAAAAAAAGAAGAAGAAGAAGAAGACGCAGCCATCAACTGAAGAGACCAGCTACGCGAACATGTTTCCAAGCTTCAGTTTCCTCCGCTATAGAAGGGGAAACATAATAGTCTATCATACTTGATAACAAGAAATAAAATAAAATGAGAAAGCCGGGTTGGTTGAGACCCTTAGCTCGGATCAAATCGGTTCGGGTCTTCGGATCATTATACAATAGCATAGTTTTCGTGACTAACAAAAAAAAAATAATTATGAAAAGTAGTGTCAAAACAGGGAAGGCAAAATTTTCTAGCCGTTTGGAGTCTAATGACATATAACCTTCATCCTTACCAAATATTACACATGATTAGCAATGACATCCCAAAAAGGTCATTATTTAAGATTTTAAATTTGAAATTAAATTTATAATATTGGATTAAATTAAAGCATTGGTAAAGAATAAATATATTTTCATGTCAATTAAGAGACATGGAGTAGCTTTCATAGTATGAAAATTCACCATGACAATGTTTTTCTTTTTTTTGATTTTGACCGTCGAGTTCGATTTCTATCTTATATTTCGACGGTATACTGAGCGGTAAACGGTAGACCTTTCCAACCAGATATTGCTAGAATTCGAACGTTCGATCTATCCTTTATGAGAGATAAGCTTTTGATCTTCTCTCAACATCTAATTTCGCTAACCAACTGGACCAACACTGGTTGGTTGACAATGTTTGCTTTAATCTTTGGAAAACATCAATTTCTTTTCTTTTTTTTTGTAATACATTACCATATAACTTTCATGTGGCCCATAACACCTTACATTTGCCCTCCGGCCTCCACCTCCAGGATATTTTCATTTACAAACTGCAACAACTTGTGCACCGTATTACAGTGTATACGAATATACCAAATATCTGTATATAAGCTATTTGAATTTTTTTTTGGAAATTAAAGTTCTAAATTTTGATATTATAATTTTTTTTTCAAAAAATATTTCTAAATAAATACTTAAATACCAAAATTTGTAGATTATATCAAAAGTTATATCAAAATCTATAACTTTTGATATTTATTATTATTTTTTTTAAAAATAGTCTCCATGTAAATATTTGGTACACTCTCCATCTAGAAAGCATAGACATGTGCATGAGAAATAAGAGAAATAAATAACATTCAATAAAAAAATATATATAATATTAAATTTTATATTATTTAGATAAATTTAAAAAGTAAAAGTCTTATTTTAGACAAACTAAAAATAATAATATTTAAATATATTACTATATTATGTTAATTTTTATTTTATACTACTATTTACATCACTTCTATTATAAAAAAGAAAATTTTTTTTCTTAAAAATAATTAAAAAATATAAATATGGACAACTTATTGGATATAGTTATCTGATATATGTCCCATATATATTAAATTTTTTTTTTTTTTAATTTTTTGAATACTTTTTAACGAATTCAATAGGTGTCCTATACGATTGTAGGGATTCGTCATGTCCGTCTGAGCTCTCCACTAACCTTTACCCTGCATCTGAGCAACGCATCATAGATCCCTATAAATACCCCCCGCGATCCCTGGTCCTGTCCGTCTTCTGGGGCTTCTCTTCAACTCCTCTTCATCTCCAAAACACAAGCAAAGGACAGCAGTCATGGCGTTTGAGCCCGGCCAGTACCAGCTCAGTTGCGAGCTTCGGGGACATGACGACGACGTAAGCTTCCCCCACAAACCCTACTTCACTGCATTCCAATCAATCAATTCAATTCGGCTTTATCTCGCCGTTGAATTTTGTGTTTCTAATTCTCTGACTTCGATTAGGTGAGAGGAATTTGCGTGTGTCCTGGTACGGGGATCGCGACGTCTTCGAGGGACCGCACGGTGCGTCTATGGTCACCGGAGCAGGGACACCGGTACACGTTGTCGAAGACGCTCGCCGGCGGCCACACGAGCTTCGTGGGCCCACTTGCGTGGATCCCTCCAAACGATAGATTCCTGGAAGGTGCCGTCGTGTCTGGCGGCTTTGACACTCTTGTTCTTCTATGGGATCTCAGCCGCGGTGAAGTCGTGGAGAGCATGCGTGGCCATGGCCTCCAGGTTACTGGAATTGTTATAGATGATAACGGAGACATTATCTCCTCCTCCATTGACTGGTATGCCAATTTTTCTGGTGCAAATATGAGCTCATTGTTGATTTCTTTCTCTATTGAGTAGTAGTATGAGGATGTATTATATGTTTCACTCGTTGCTGTGTCAGTTGAATGCATGGTTTGATATTGTAAAAATGGTAGAGCTCCCAAAATGTGTCCCAAATTTCTCCTATAAGTGTTCCATAAATTGAAGCTTGTGCTTCTCAAAAGTGAACTAGGCATGTAAAAGTGAACTCCATTATTTATCCCGGGATATTTGTGAGAGATATTTGGTTTTAGCATTAGTCATATGATACTGATGCAATTGTACAGATCTGATGCAATGTAGTAGCATAGGTATAATTTTGGTTCTAGGAATATATATGTACATATATTTATCTCTTGTTGACTGGGATGTTGTTGTTGTTATCTCTTGTTGATTTCTAATATTCTGAAGTGGAATTGGATACATATTTGCTGTTCCTGCTGGTGTATTCTGGTGGCGTCAAAGTATTGTTGATAGGCATCATTTCTTCCATCTATTGGCTGGTTGCTTCAATAGGATTTTGGTTAACTAGAAAATTCAATTACAATTTAAATAAGCTAGTCTATGATTATTATGAAGTTTAGTTTAAAAATGTTTCTTATGGACATCTATTTGTTAGAAGAAGTATCAGGTATATGTAGCATTTTTTTTTCCTTTTACCTGATCTACTGACATTGTGATAGCCATCATTATTCATCTATTTTTTTTTTATCGTCTTTGATGGATGTGTTTTTGCTAGAAAAAGAGTCAGGTATATAGAGCATCGTTTAACTGATATAGTAGTATGCAAGACTCTCCTGTCTTTTAGATGTATGAGTGAACAGCTTGCTAGACTCATGGAGATATTACTTCCACAATATGATTCCCCTCCCCTTTCCACCCCATATTTATGTAAGGTATACTGTTACTGTATGTTTCAGCATAATTTTGTGAGAATTTATCCTTGTTTTTGCTGCAGCACATTAAAGCGCTGGAGGAATGGCCATACAGTTGAGTCATGGGAAGCTCATAAGATGCCCGTTCAGTCAGTTTTAAAGCTACCAACAGGCGAGATTGTTACTGGTATTCAATTGTTCCACTCTTTGAGTTTCTAATTTCTGGATTTAGCAACTAAAATAAAGATGTTATACCTATTACTTGTCACTCATCATACCTACTCACCAGGCAACTGAACATGTCTTGCTGCATAAATCACTTATAACATAGGTTAAATAGTTATTCTATTCAACACATTTGCACTCTGCTAACTTTGTTTTGTTAAAACTGTAGTAATTAATTATCTCATTCATGATATCTGGTGGTCTGAACCAATTAGGGTTTGTCTTCATTTGGGAACGATTCTTTTGTTTTGTTTTTTTTTTTTTTTTTTTTTTTTTTTGTTTTGGTTGTTGTTGTGGAATTAACTATCAAAATGGTCTATAGGGCTTAAAATGATGAACTGATTCCTTTTAGAATATGTTATACATACAAATGGCAGCATTCTTGCTAATTTAAAGATCTGATTATTTGCTATCAAATAGACTTCTAGCCTATAATCTAGCTAAAATACAATTCTACACTCTTGGTTTTTGTTATAGGAATTACAGTTATTCCCAAATTAAGTATTAGTAACTACAGCTCCCTTTTTAGCTCCAAATTTCACTCCTTGTGTACAACAGTGGTGATGTGAGCTATTCACTGTCTTGAATGGGTGTAAAGACGTGGAGAATGAAGATAAAGGATAAGCGAAGGAGGGCACGGGCAGGATCATTATAACTATTATTGTTCAAAAATTGATGACATGCACTATAAAAAATCTGCTATAACTATGCTTTTTCTGGAATTGTATACTTTTTCTGAATTCACTTACTCTGGAATGTAGGTTCTAGTGATTCAACTATTAAGCTTTGGAGAGGTAGGACGTGTCTCCAATCTTTGGTGGGGCATACAGGTTTGCTCTTTTGCTCAGCTTACTAAAGGATTTGTATTGTTTTGTGCTCCTCATTAAGTCATATTTTCTATTCTTTCTTTAGCAGTTTTCAGCTTAATTGTGTTTATTATTTTCGCCAGCTTGTTTTAACAATTTATATGCATAAATAGGTCGATGTTATAATCAAATTACAACTGTCGTGCAAAATCCAATGTATCCTGCAGATTGTTGGTTCCTTTCTGTGGATCTGTGTTTTTGGGTTACCGTGTACAGCATAGTGCAATTTCATGGTCTATCAAGTTGATTCATAATTGACATATGTAGTAGTCGATAGGTTCCTTCCTACTTGATATGTAGAAAAGAGAATATGCAGCATTGTTATTTGCTGTCTTTATGAGTTTTATGTTGTTACAAATGCATGTACAGTAAAAGTGGATGGACCTAACTTTAGACATACACACTTAATGTTTCATGGTGAAACTTAAATTATTCTTAAATAGTATGAATTATGTTTGGGTGACCATATTTGTCCTTGAGAATTTGCTGCATTAACTGTGGCTTTCTAACTTGAGAGTCCAGACGTCTCTTAATTATATTTAATTTTTAATTCCTTCTTGCAGAATGCATCCTTCTTTCATAAGATTAATGCTCTGGCATTTATGGCTTTTGCAGACACAGTTCGAGATCTTGCAGTGATGCCTGGTTTGGGAATTCTATCTGCCTCACATGATTGGTGAGTTTCTTGAATCATTCAATTTGTATCACTTTTGTGCTCCGTCCCCTCTTACTCAATGGATGTAAAGACATGCAGGATATGTTTTCTTGTTGTTAACAAGTGATGCTACATTCTCTTATGCTCTTTTTACTGTTGTAATAAACATTGCACCTGTAGATGATAATGCTATCAGCCTCGCATAGTTGGTGATTTGTATCGATTACCTTACTTTTGTGCTTCATTTCCTTCCTCAGTGCATGTAAAGACATGTAGGATATGTTTCTCGTTGTTATGTTAACTAGCTATGCTATATCTTCTTATGCTCTTTTTACTATTCTAATAAACATTGCACCTGTAAATGACAGTTCAATTAGATTATGGGCCTTAACTGGCCAAGTGTTGATGGAGATGGTAGGACATTCTTCCCTGGTCTATTCCGTTGATGCTCATTCCTCTGGACTTGTCGCAAGTGGCAGTGAAGACTATTTCCTCAAGATTTGGAGAGGTAACTCATCTCTGGTCGAAATTATCTTCTTAAGACGGGGTTTAAATGCTGATAATCATTTTTTTAGGTAACCTCATATTCTTATACTAGTAAAGTTTCATATCATATCTTAGCCTGTTTGTCGAAAGAAATACTGCTATATATGGACCACAAAGCTTTCTGGACATTTTATGTGTATCATACCTTTGTATACTTGGTACCCCATCAGAATTTGAGTTTGATATATGTCTTTTAACTACACTTTCTCTATGCCCTTCATAAATTGACATGAAGACCGAAATGTACTTCCAATTCTATCTACTGTTTCTTGAAGAAATTTGGAAGCATTTATTGTGCCACATGTAGGTGCTTTTTAATTTCTATTCAATCAAAAGAGTTGGATGATACATTTGCAGTTTTTAAATTAGTGATTTTCTCAACAAATCCTAATAATATTTTTCCTTCATGCTATTAGTTTATTATCTACTTATATTGTTATAAATCCATGGTATTTTTGCTTCAAATTTTTACACTTCAATCAAACAATTTTCAAAGAGATGTATAGAGTATTCCAAGTTTTACTAAGATCTTTTAATGCATGAATTTTCTGGCAAGTAGATGGAGTATGCATACAAAGCATTGAGCACCCTGGATGCATTTGGGATGTCAAGTTCTTGGAAAATGGAGATATTGTGACAGCATGTTCAGATGGAGTTGCCAGAATATGGACTTCTTCTAGCATTCGGGTGGCTGATTCAACGGAGCTTGAATCTTATGCATTTGAGCTCTCTCAGTATAGGAACAAAAGGTAATGTTATTATTGCACAGACAACAATGACACCTGCTTTCTGCCCGACTCAAAATTGTTATTCTTAAAAATTATAATGGGTACCCCAAACCTTACCGTAGCGACATGCTATGCAATAATGTTGAGGGATGATTTTGACAAGTTACATTTTGGTTGTTTTTTTTTTTTTTTATGTACGAACTCTTGTCACTGGATTGCTTGATTGTAGAAACTATTTATGAAGCTTAATATATCAATCACTAATTTTTAACTGTGTTACCTATTTTCTCTTTGTTTGCTTATATCAGAAAAAAAGTTGGCGGATTGAATTTGAATGAACTTCCTGGAGTTGAGGCATTGCAAATCCCAGGTTACTTACATTTTTAGTTTTACGTTCTTTGACTGCCTTTTCAATACCGTTGTTTTTTTTTTTTTGGCCTTCGCCTTTTCTTTTGTTTTCTTTTATTTTGCGCATTAGTCACTACCTTTGTCAGTTTTACCCATCCTTCCCCATCTGAAACATGCTATCTTACTACATACTGTATTTTGTTTTGTTACATCACTCCAAGGAGACAGTTGAAATCTGAAAAAGCATTTATTAGGGCATTCGATTGTGGAGCTGACATAATGTAGATGCCTTTCTTTCAAGGTTGTTCTATTTTAGGATACTATGATGGATTCAACAAGTAAAACATAGTCATACGATCACAATTCTGATTGTCGGTTTGTCTATTTCACTTTGTGAGTGACAACTGTAGAGATGCACGATAACCAGCTCTTGAGAGTAGCTAGTATCGTTCATGTATACCATGGGCGTGACCCAACTACATGAGTTGACTGGATATGTCCTTACCAATATGCTTGATATGGTATCTGGGCAAAGAAATTGTCCGGCATCTGTTGGGCCCTTTCATCTGCCATTAAGTAGTTGTGCTTACTATGGCTGATAGTTGATATTGACAGTCGGTTTTGACTCTTTTGTGGCTGCAGGAGGTAGATCCGAAAAGCTAAAGAAGCTATCACCCTTTAGCTAGCATTAAGTTTAGTGATTAGAACCATTGAGGCAAATAAATCATCTAATTGTAGTCGTCCCTATACAATATTGTAAGTAGAATCACCCAATTCATTGGTGTAGTAGTGGTCTGCTGCTGACCCGTTGAGAATTTTTGGGATAACTCCTACTTTGGAGTTTAGGGGCTCACCTTGATGTTGTAAAACTCTGACAACCTGATTATTCTGTATTTTTAGGGCCTAGGACAATATTTAATGTAGTTCTACTTCATCCTTTGTGAAGAAGTAAATGGCGGATTTGGCATTTTGATACAGTTAAAGAAACCCTAGCTGTCCACGTCATGTTAATGCGATGAGGAAAGATTTCTCTAACGTTTCTGTCCCTTCATGGACCACTTTTAAGAGCCGTATGGGTGGTGGACTTTCTTTGTTTGTGAAGTTGCAAGTAACAACAGGTAAAGGGCACGCTAACCTGCTACCAGCGATCAGATGACCTTACACAAGTAAAATGGGCAATTAGAATTCAGGATAACTATAGCACAGTTCTAATCACTATTGTTGTCTAATAACATGACTCCTGATGTTTGTAGTGTTACAATCTGCTATATGCGGTTCTGTACATCTATTTATTCTTTTAGTACTTGCACTGGATTACAGATTACCTACTTATTGTTTCGCGACTAATGGAGTCTTAAACCCACACTCTTAGTATGGTATACACTCCTTATTATAGGATTATTCCACAGGGACTGCTGATGGTCAGACAAAAGTTATTAGAGAAGGAGATAATGGAGTCGCGTACTCGTGGAATGCAAGTGAGCAGATATGGGATAAAGTATGTTACTTATTTATAAGCTCCTGATACCCTTCTAAAGAATCATGTGCAGTACAAGTCTTGTGAGATATATTTTACCTGTAAATTATCTTGTAAACTACACTTGCACTGATTTAAGAAGACTAATTAGGGTTACATGGTATCAACTTGGTCAAATGTGTGAGTCCTTGTCTTTTCCAAGGTTAAAATTTCTTAACTTTGTAAAGACTCATATCTTGTTTTCTGCAGTAACGAGGAAATGATAGGGTTACTTTGAGTTTGATTTGGTAGTTAACTTTGGTTCTAATTGGCTAGCTGATGCAGTCTTAAGTTTCTCGCCTAGTTCACCTTTGCTTGTGGCACTCGTGACTATTCTAAATCAACAAAACTGCAGCAATTGGCTCATAATCTAAATAGTGGGAGCATGTTATGGCATATTCACACAATATCTTCATTCACGTTCACAATATCATGTATGCAAATTGCCATGATAGTTTCTATTGATAAATATGATTGCTCCATCGGATGGATGACTGACAAAACATATGGCTTCTGAAGCCTTCAGTTTGGAACTCATTTAGCATGTTATTCCTTGGAGACCCAGTGTCATGATATATAAAGCTTTCAAACATAAAAAGATTAATTGTTCTGCTAACTATGTTTTTTCAAAAAAAAAAAAACACATTGTTCCTTGGATTTTAAAGCATTTTCATCAGTCATGTTTGTTTAGAAAAAAGGGTAAGAGCCTATCTAGTGAAGTGGATTTTAGTAGCTAATGCAGCAATGTTCTCAATTTAGTAATATGCTATATTCTTAAAACACTCAAATATTTCTATAAGAATGTTTGCCTGATAATAAAGAATTGCATAAGCTTTGATGCTATGTGAAATACAAAAGTTTTTGCCAAGACTAGGACCTGAATTCAATATGATTCTTCAAAGGTAACCCTCTTACTTTGTTGCTATCTTCTGTTTCTTTTATTCTAGTGCAGCTTAATAAAATAATTGAGCAAGCCATTCACTGTGTTTTATACTTTTATTCCATTTTTCGAAGTTGTCTGGATCTGCGCTACCTTGATTTAGCCTAATAGTTCCTGTGTAATTTTGAATACTTTGGTCAGTTTCTTTCATTCGTATATTATACTTCACCGTTATTTTTTATTGTTCTTCCTATTTCATCTGTTTTAATTTTGTTGCATGATTCATTGTTGTCAGATTGGAGAAGTTGTAGATGGGCCCGGAGATAGCACAAAGAATCAAGTTATTGATGGTGTTCAATATGATTATGGTATACTTAACATTTACACTTTACGTAATAGTATTGAACTTCATCGATTTCTTTGACTTCAAACCATTTCTAACTCTGGCATACTCTAGTTTTCGATGTCGACATTGGAGATGGGGAGCCCATTCGTAAATTACCATATAACAGATCAGGTAGTGCCCTGCTGCTCATGTCCATCTCTTTTGCATGGTATGCAGTAATACCATTATTACATCATTCCTTGAACTTTACGAATCTTAATGATTGGCCTCCAATGTAACTCCAGTATGATATGCAATGTTAACTGGGATATAATATCTTTTTGTTATGGACTGGTTCGATGTGATCTAGCCATATTAAATGAACCAAGCTAGTCGTGATGAGTCTAATTTAGTAAAGAATTTATTTGAACGGAGTTTGATTCCTAGCTCTCCATTTAGTAATACATGAACACCTGTGCTGTATCTCAATGTCTAAAAGGAAGATAATTCCTCAGAAATTAGATTGTGACATAAATACCTAAATCTAAATGAAAGATAAGTTTTTTGGTTTTTAATTTGTATTGGTTGGAACTGGTCAACAACAGGTTTGACTCTAGTTTTGGCTAACGAACTTTCGGTCTTGTAGACAACCCGTACACTGTCGCTGATAAATGGCTTCTCAAAGAGAACTTGCCCCTTGCATACCGTCAACAAATTGTAGAATTCATTTTGCAGAATTCTGGACAGAAAGATCTCGCCTTCAATCCTGCATTCAGAGATCCTTTCACTGGTGGTAAGCCCTAATTGCGTGTCTTTAACTTTTCACCTGCAGCAGGGTGCTTGTTAACCCTCATGTTTGTCTTTGCAGCGAATGCCTATGTGCCCGGTGCTCCTTCTAGTTCAGCCAGTATGTTCCTTTCAACGGCGCTATAATTTGCTTTCTTTTAGAGAACAGAAGAAGTTTAACATGATTGTCTACAGTGCTCCTCTCAGGCTGTTAATTTTTTTTATTCTTCTCTTTTTGAGTTTGGGATTGCGGTGGTTTTCGACTACCACTTGTCTATGGGAATGCCTATTTCATTTACTTGCTTTCTCTACAGGCAATGCAGCTAAACCTTCTTTCCACTATATTCCAAGGGTAATGGTGCTTACTTAAATTTGAGAGTTCTTGTTATCATTTTTTGCTATCAGAAGACATGGAGTTATTTTTTCATGCTTAATACTTTATCAGTTGTTTTTTCATGCTTCATACCCACAAGGATATGGTTAATAGGGTCATACCACAAGGATATGGTTAATAGGGTGTATACTCCTGTCGATTAATTTTATTACACTAATGAGCATTAACAGTTCATCTTTATTTTTTTGGCATAGTCCGGTTTCAGGTGTACTGAAAAACAATAATTATTCTCAATTGGTTTTCTTATTTATTTGACTTTTCTTTTCTCAGAAAGGGATGGTTTTATTTGATAGTGCGCAATTTGATGGCATTGTGAAGAAGATAGCTGAATTTAACGCAAGTCTACTTTCTGACTCGGTAATATTTAGTTGCTCGGAGGTTATAATGTTTTGCTAGCCTTAGCGCTCTAATATTATGAACTTTATGAACTTAGTGCCCAATGCTCTTAATGGTTCTCACTGCTATATAGGATGAGTTTGCAAAATATAGTCTTCTGTTTTAAGCAAGATAAGTATTTGTTCATACTGGCAAGGAGTTGGAATTTTAGCTTATTAGACCTTCACATTGCTATATGAGGTCTGATAGTTAATTTAGGTAAGATGTTATTATCCAGTTACAAGCTTGTACTCCCGTGTTCCGCGTGAAGCAGCCTGGTGATCTCAACTTTATGGAACTGCTCTATTGACTCGTTGCTGAACTGTAATTTCATGAAACAGCTGTTTCATGCCATGATAAAATGAACTAGTTTATGTGCAAAAAGCTTCTTTTCTCTTAATAAATCAAAGATATAAATATTCCTTCCTGCAGTGTGCAAGGGTTGTTGATGCAAGATTTAATTTTCGCATATCTTCAGGAGAAGAAACCACTAGCTCTGACTGAGGTTGAATTAGCAAGACTATCTGCTATTGTGAAAATCCTAAAAGAAACCTCACGCTACCATGTCACCACATTTGCTGATGTTGATATTGCATTGTTGTTGAAGATGCTGAAATCATGGCCTCATGCTATGATGTTTCCAGGTAACCTTGGTATATGATTTTTATTGACATATGGTATCTTTCTTATACTGCTTTGGTACTTGCGTTCATAAAGATTGCTTTGATGTTGTGCTAACCTTTAGGAATTGTGCATTCCTACTTGTTTTGTGCATCTGATTTTTAGTAAGATCTGGGAGTTGCTTATAAATTTTGACATTGTATGTCCCTCTATCATGCAGTAATAGATCTTCTAAGAATGTTCATCCTGCACCCTGGTGGAGCCAGCTTACTTCAAAAACTCTTGGAGTCTGGTGATGGTAATAACTATCAAATGCTTCTTCTGTAACTCCAACAAACGTGATGCTTTTCTGTAAATTGTCAAATTCTTGTTATCCTTTGATTGCAAGCATTTGATGCTTGCAACTCTCACTGATCACTGCAGTTTTGCGATGCACCATTAACTTGTGTTTTAATTACCAACTTCAAGTTAGCATCTATATATGAACTTGGTTTTACTAATCTGTTTGTTACATATTGGTTCTATCAATTGCACATCACATGATTTCTATGTTCTATTATGACAGATGTAATAATGGATACTCTTAAGAAAGCGACTGTAGCACCTGTTCAAGTAGCAAATCTCTTAACTATAGTGAGAGCTATTACAAATCTCTTCAAGCATTCGCAGTTCTCGCAATGGTTACAATCACATTGCAGTGAGGTTTGTTGATCTCCAATGGAGTACCTTTTCCATAGTTTTGAAACTTATCACAAAGTTTTTGGAAGTTTTTCTCATATATATATATATATATATATATATATATATATATATATATATATATATATTGTTTTCAGTTCGCATAAACTATACTTGGTTTGTAGGTATTTCACAACGCCCATCTCTATGGATTACACACACTTTTTTTTGTTTTCTTGAATTGCAGATTCTTGATGCTTTGGCAGGATGTCATCATTCTTTTAACAAAAATATTCATTTATCCTACTCCACAATGCTGCTGAAGTAAGATATCCGTTCTTAATTGTTAGTACAAATTTTTAGAAAGTAGTTTTTCCTAAAATATTTTTGAAAGTGTGGCAGTACAGAATTTTGTTAGAGTGAGTCATACCATTCCTTAAAACATTTCCAAAAGGTTTTATAGAATATATGTAGCTCCACAAATTAAACTGCTAGCTTAAGCTCATTTATCTGTAGCTCCACCAATTAAACTGCTAGCTTAAGCTCATTTTTTATGTACATCTTGATACTCTTGGACCAGAGCCAGTAGTGTTTTTATATGTTTTCTCTTATACATTGCTAATATATGGATGACATGGAAGACAATAATGTCAAAAGTAATATTGTTAAGCTTGTGCTTCCTTATTGTATGAATATTAAGAATAATTGCCATTATATATCTAATGGTACATTTGATGGTCCTATTCTTTGCAGTTATGCTGTGTTATTGATTGGATTAAAAGATCATGAAGGCCAAGCTCTAGTTCTTTCAGCTTTACTTGAAGTATCACATTGTTGCTTTTCAATTTCTTTTCGTCCATCGCTTTATAATAAGCATAATGTTTGTGAATGAATACTTTCTCATTTATGATCAGATCGCCGAAGATGAGAATCAAGATGTCGACACTAAATTCAGGGCCCTTGTTGCCGTTGGCTCACTTGTATCCTTTGAAATCTTGCTCTATAATTCTTCTTTTATTAATTTCACTGTGAAACTTAATAAGCATATAATACAATATATGCCCCATATCTAACTAAAAAACATGCCAAATTTCATTCCATGGAAACCAAACATTTCATTAGTACCAGTTGCACGATAAAATGCTAATTTTTATGGACAGTGAGAGGATCATTGCATGACATCCTTTGCAAAATTCTCTTCTTAAGTTAGCTAGTTCGCATGCTTCAGGACAAACAAATGTCTAATTCCTTCTGTCTTGATTATAGTTAACCTTAATGCAGTTCTCCTTTAGATGTTGGATGGTCTCGTAAAATCAATAGCAGTTGATTTTGATGTTGAAAGCATTGTAAAAACAGCGAAGGCCTCGAAGGAAGCAAAGATTGCTGAAGTAGGAGCAGACATAGAACTTATCTTAAAAGGTATGCAATTTTTTGGTATCGGCGTATTTTATTTTATACCAGTTAGTACTTGAAACATGTTTTTTAATATTAAACAATTAATTATAATTAAGAGTTGGTTCTCAGGTTGAGGTGAGAACCAGCTGTGTGATTTCAGAGCCGATCACTTAAGAGGTAAAAGAATACTGCTTTGCTGCATGCATGTAAAAGAATCCCTTCATGAACAGCAGAGATGAATCCTTGTTCTTGTAGGCGACTACCAAAGGTTGATTGAGGGAAAAAGGTGATGGTTTAAATGATAAACTCAGAATTGGCAGGTGAGGAATGTTTATTTTGTGACAATGTCTATTTTGGTCAAGATCTATGGTCTGCAATGAGCAACTGGTTGCCATTATTTTTATTACCCAAAAAAAAAAAAGAAGAAGCTATCAATAGATTTATTAATTGTTTGCTTTGCGGGTTCTATCTTGGATTTCAAATGCCTAATCATAGTAATAGTGGATAACTGGATATGGATATTTTCCATTACCCAGGCTAATCACTGCTGGGTTTAATTCATGACGAGACATACTTGTCTGCGCTGAAAAAGTTTATTCTTGTAGTGAGGATGAATGGATATGTTCGAAGACATGTGCCTTTAAGAAATACTTTCTTTGGCAAATCTTAATTTCGTTACAAATCATGTTGCATACCTTTTCATAATTTATTTTACTGTAGGTCTCTATTGACCAGCTTGCTTTAGGATGATATTAAGGTGACGAGTGTTTGAGGTATTGCTTACAAGGATCTAAGCGAAATAAAATTTCAGAAATGGGGCTAATTAGCATAAAATCTCATCTCATGGTGCTATGTCTAATTTACGACTATTGCCTTGAGCTGGACTGCTTTGTAATTTTGAGGTGAAAGTAAATTAGAACGAGGGTCGTTATCTTGCTCTCTGAAAGCTAATATAAGAAATTGGATGCATCCACACATAGTGCGTTATGAAAAGATGATAATGGTGTGCATGAAGTGACTTGTAAGCATTATATATGCCCAAAGTGTTGATGTTTGATTAAATTGACAGATTGAAAAAAAAAAGAAACAGAAAAACATAAGGTTAGTTCAGCATTTAAATCAAGCATTATCCTGACGTCGGTGCATGCATACATGGACCTGCGCATGTTAAATTTGTGTATATATATATATATATATATATATATATATATATATATATATATATATATATATATAAACGTGATTTAATATTGTTATCTAAAGTTGATTGTAACCTTTTCTCGTTGAAATTGCGCAACGCCTTTGCTTTTTTTTTTTTCTCTTGTTTAAGTGGTGGGTAAGCAACGACGGCGACAGCCGCCAACGAATGTTTTGGACTATGTGATTATTATATAACTTTATTTCTTATCGTTGCGTTTTTCATCTTGCATAAGACGTGGAGAGTAAATAAATATAAAACCTCTTTTCTTCGTTATGTTGATTGATGATATTATTTATTTGTATTTTATGTTGGAATTAAATTCTTACTGAACTCTTCAGTGACTGTACGAAAATTTACAAGTGGCGGTCAGCACTGCTTCAATTTTAGAAGTGTTTTTCGTTTTTTTTTTCTTTTTTTTTTTGGCCGTAATTTATCTTTTTACGTTGGGAATAACTTGTGAGTACATAAACATTCTGTTGGGGAAGCAAACTCTCCCTATTTAGAAGTAAACTAGTAATAAATTGTTTAAAAAAAAAAATTAACACTATTTAATTCTCAGTATGTATATAATCAATTAGGCAGCTAATTCTATGATTTTCAGAGTGTAGCTCCACCTTTGAGGAAAAATGATGGAGAGCAGTATATCGTTCTTCTTAGTGTCGGGCATCCAACACTCCTATTAATACATCCATCTCTAAATTTATGAATTACTATCACTTACAAATATCTCGTAATTCATATCACTGGCTAAACTATCAAAATTATATACCTTACATTTTGATTACAAGTCGAACGCTATCTTGATAATTTTAGCCCCATCTTCTAAACATTTGCTAGATGGTTGGTTTTTAAATAACATGACATCCAGCTATTGGAGCGCAGGCAAAAAAAAAGTGTTAAGTTAAAATGTTTTTTTAAAAACTCTAAAATAACGCTCAAAATATGGGTGTGAAATTGTAAAACATCTAGATTCGGTAAAATTTAAAATTTGTATGCCTTTTTATCTTCATGCAAACTACTAGTGCCTAAGTATTGTTAAATTTAAAGAAATATATTTTGCTGTTGGAATAAAAATTTAATGATCTATGTACCCAAAAAAATATAAAAATAAAAAATAAAATTGTAATGACATATTATCTGAGTCATTTTCATATCATTTTCACCTTTTCGAAATTGACGAATCAGTTTCAACTTAGGTGCGTCCCTGCTAATGCCGTGCCCTCTCTGTCGTTTACTGAAATGGCAAGAAGAATCTATCAAGTGGTGGTTGATTCTTGCGGCAACATCAGTATTAGAGCAAGTCTCTGTGGAATTTGCCAGTGCCACTCTACCGGTCCTTTAGGAAATCGTGCTTTGTATCTGCAGGGCAAACTCGGAGTTAATTTAATATAATGACGATTTTGTCCTCATTCAATGGTACATATGACACCGTCCAATTATTGAGCCAAAAAGGCACAAGTTGTGGTGCTCTTTTGAGATATTTATTAGAATGTACGGACAGAAAACGGATACACGATATAACACCGGTACTAATATAAATATTTTAAAAATATCAAATGTAAGAATGATTTGGATGAGATAATAAAAAATTACCTATATTAAATATTTAAATATATATAAATATTTATAATAAAAAAAATATATATAATATAATATTTACATTATTGATAGTATTATATAACATTTTATATTTTTTAAAAAAATTAAAATGGAGAAAAATAATATAACAAACGCGTGAGTTAGACATTCCTGTTTAGTATGTCTGACAAGCGTGTCCGAATTTTTTTTGTTAGTTTTTCGAACGTATATCTGATATAACTTATATTTGTCTGTAAAGTGTCGGTGTTGGATACTGTATGGAGCCGAATTTTGGTATATCCATACTTTCTAGAATATTAACTGCTGCAATTTGTGATATTAAAATCTCGATGTTTTGAGTTGTATTTTAGGCTAGTACTTTTATAATATTTGTATGTATCATCAAAATTTAAATTTAAATATATTACTAAGTATGTCAAATATATATATTATTATTACGAATAACGAAATCAATATATATATATATATATATATATATATATATATATATATATATATATATATATATATATTATGATCTTTATAAAATTAGAGCACTTCTTTATATATTTTAAAGTATAAAGTAATATATATATATATATATATATATATATATATATATATATATATATATATTTATGATTTTATAGAATAATTTAAATATACGTTTTGATGAGTGAGGTATAAACAATAAAATATTTATTTAAAATATTGAAATATCGTAGGATCGGAGGGGTAGCAACCGGAAGCAAAGTGGTTGGAAGATTCACAGTTTCTTCCAGATCCAAAAATGTCCATTGGAGGCTTGCTTTGGACGGATTAGAATAGATATTTTTGACTTGGCAATTAGAGTTTAGGACGGCTTTCCTTTTGTGTTTGATTGGCCTTTAAATAAAAAAGACTCAATTATTATTATTATTATTATTTTTAATTTTAACCGCTAAGTTCGAATTCTATCCGATATTTTAATTGAATGTGCTGCATGTTAAAATAAAATTCATTCAATGACGTATCTTTAATAAGAAAAAAGTTATAATCTCCTACCAGATCCAGACGCGCTAACTAACTGAACCAAATACTAATTGGTATTATTTTTCATAAGGGTATTATCCTAAGACCAAATTAAAAAAAAAAAAAAAATCAAAATTACAGTAAACGAACAAATTCTGAAATTCAATAGAAACAAGGTCAGAAATTTAACATAAATTTTATTTTCGAATTTGGCTAAGATGCCCTTATTTTAGCTATCGGCTTTTGAGAACTGAAATTAAGCAAAAGAAAATTATTTAATTTTTAGACTAACTTTATATATATATATATATATATATATATATATATATATATATATATATTATATATATATATATATATATTAATAGCGATCACAAATTAATGTCTTCACATCTATAAAGCTCCTCCACTGTTTCTCTACACCATTCTATACAGGCCCCAAAACATTATTCCCATATAATTTATAAAAAAAAAAAAAGATTTTATACACATTTTTATTTGTTTGGTATTATACTTGTCTTGAAAAATCAGTAGGATTACTTGTCCTTCTTGACCTCTGAGAGTCTGCAATGGTGATCGTCGTCCCAAGCAAATCCTTTCGCATTTCTGATCGCTCTCCTAACATACGAATTCAAGAACAGCAGCAACATAGCGCCGTTAAGAACAGAGTTGAACACCCAAGCTCCGATCCCGTTACACCCCCCTTTCCCGAAGTGCAGCATAAGAACACCGAGGTGGCATACGAGATTACAACCCAGCAGCGCAACCTGACATCCTAACACCACCGGAAAACTACACGTTGGATCGCCGGCGGCCACCGGAACTCCAATTCCGATTAAGAATCTGTACCCGTACATAATTACTTGCGCCAAGGTACTTGCCAATATTGCCGGCACTTGGAACGACTGCGAGAACTCGAGCCACAGGAATGACATGCAGAGCTGAACTGACCCGTTGAACAACCGCGCGAAGGTCAGCCTCCGGCGACGGAGGATCGTGAATGGAGTTCTGAGGAGCAACAGGAACCGCGAGAGGTAGAAAGCGTAAGACCAGAAGAAGACTCTCCCCGTGGGACGCGTACCGAGAGGGAAGCAGAGGAGCCATTGCAGCGGCGTCTTCGATCTCCGCCAGAACCACCGCGTCTCGCGGATCTCTGCTAGCGCCGACAACAGCAGGCCGAAAAATATCACGGCGGAGACAACCACCATGGTCAAGGAGTGCACCGCCGGAACCGGGCCTAGCGGCACCGGCCGCCGTCGGCTGACTAGGGTTAGGAATAAGTGGAGGAATAGGGAAAGTGTAAGGTAGAGGACTATGGAGGAGAAGAGGAAGGACCACGTTGAGCCCCATGATTGCGCGTGGCTCCACCGGAATCCGACGATCGACGGATGCTCCGATAACCAGTAATTTATACCTGCCATGTTCTCTCCCGTGAATTATCCAGCTCAACCATGGAGCTCGTTTGGAATGTGGGATATGGGGAATATATAGAGACAACACAGACACAGGGGAGAGGGGAGAAGATGGTGGGGATTGGTGGTGGGGATGAAAGCAGCGTAAGTAATCCACGCTGGTGACTTCTGGTTGGTCCGAGGACGAACCCGAAAAGTCGTCGGGCTCACAATTGGGCTCGGTAGAGACGGCATCGAGTCTGGAAAGTTGAGCTAAGACCAGTCGCCGGCTTGGACTTTTACTGGTTCTTTATTCTTGATTGAAATTGTTATATTTATTTATTTATTTTTATGATCGTGTGGGTTGGTTTGTGGGTTGATCGAGTCGGAGACGGGTGAAATTTGAATTTCCGTTTGGACTGGACTTAATTGGTCATGGATTCCAATTTTTGGTAGACTTTGATTTTGCAGAATATTTTTGAAGAATATTTTCATAGGATGAAAGCTATGGATGATCATCACCATTCACTTACTCTTTAGCGGTCATTCTAATTGTAACTTTTTCTGCATACTTTTTTTTTGAAGACTTTTTTCAGCATATGTTGTCTAATAATAAATAGTTCATTACTTAAAAACTTTTTTTCTCTATATTTTACGTAATTTTTATGAGATTATATTTATAAGATCCAAGGAAGAACTTAACGGAGTGATAAAAAATCTTATCTTACGGTAAAAAATATCATGAATTCAAGACGTAGAAATCACTTCTTGTAAAAATCGAATATGGTGATATATATTATAAAAAAAAAGAATATGGTGATATATATTAGACAGAAAATTATCTGCACCTTGTAGTACGAATAGTTCCTTTTGAACTTAAATCGAATCCAAATTAGAGTGTGTGAAGATATGATAGGTGGAGATTTTACATTAGGCTCAAATGCAATCTACAAATAAATATTACAAAATATATCTAAAAATTCTAATTATAAAAATAATAGATTCCATTATCTTTTTTAATTTTATGTTTACACTTTTTAAAACATAGAAATCCCTTAATTCTTAAAATTATTTTTTATCACTCAATTTGCTGAAAATAATTAGATAGCTTTACATACAACGATATCAAGGATTTTGCAAACATACGCCTTTTTTATTTTTGGTTAATGATCGAAAATGAAATTGTACCATAGTTTTTTCTAACACATGCTTATTAAAATTTAAACAATCAATCTATTTTTTCGTGAGGAACATGCCACGATCGCATCGTAATATTTAATCATGTTAACTAATTAAGCTAATTATGGTCGGTATAACTCTAGTTTTGATTTCTCTCAAAAACACATGCATTTTGATTACTTTTTGGACCTAGTCAATGGTTATGCATAATGAGTAGTATTGCAAATTTGGAATAGAAAATAGTAGCCAACAAATCAAAATATCTTCCGTCTACTGAAACAGCAACAACATAACTCTTCATACTCATTGGTTCATCAATCTTTTTTATTTAGTTTTTATCTTTAAGCTTATATATATATATATATATATATATATATATATATATATATATATATATATATATATATATGATCAGCCCCTATAAAATCACACTTTTGCCTCTCCTCGATTTTTGTTTCAAAACGATTGATCATTGTCTCAATATTTTTTAAAAAAAATTTCAAAATGAAAGTTGTAAATCTTGATGAGATCTATAACTTTCATATTCAACATTTTTCTGAAAATATTTTTAAATAGATATTTTGAGGCTTCGAAATTTCAGCTGATTAACGGGTTGGAACAAAACCCGTTAATACTTCGAAACCTCAAAATATCTACGTAGAAATACTTTTTTTTTAAAAAAAAAATGTTAAATATAATAGTTGTAAATCGTGTTAAAATTTAAAACTTTTATATACAAATTTTTCAAAAAAATACTGATACAGCAGTCGAAATTATGTTGCACAAGAATTGAGATAGGGGGCAAAATGGAATACATCAAAGTGGAGGGGCTGAATAGTGAGAACTTTTAAAAGGAGGGGCTGAATGATCGATATCTTCTTTTTTTTCTTTTTTTGTAAAAATTTTGAATAAAAAAAAATATATTGTATGTGATTACAACTTTTATAATAAATTTTTTTTTTAATTTGTTTTTCTTAAATTGATGTTTTGGAAGATGAAAAAAGGAAAATACTTTGGGGTCCGGCTCCTATATCCGAAAACGCGTCCGACCATTTTTCCAGACGACTCAAGATCGGTAACTAACGATCACGAGGAGTCCGAAAATACGTTCGGACGTGTTTTCAGGTAAGTGGGTCGGACCCATATATCGCCCTAAAAAATAACGAATTTTTGAGGGGGTGGTTGATATGCAAGTCTCCTATGCACAATTGGCCAGTTGGGCTGAAGCTATGATCTCATTTTAGGCCGAACTGTATCCCTAAGTGGCCTACTAAATTTATAGGTTTAGAACAGGCCCAATCTCTAGCAACGAGACCGTGCATCGAGATTAGGGAATTTCAATCTTTAAGTTCGGCTGCGGCCTGCAAGGCTCACTTTCTAACTGGGCTTTAACGGTAGATATTTTGGCTGATGGTATGATGATTTGATAGATAATAATAGGTTGATTGATGATAATAAGAAGAGTTTAATGACAGATTTAAAGATAATTTGTATTTTTTTAGAGATGTATACCAAGTAATGTAGCACCGTATTGGACACGGGAATATAACACGGCACGGCATAGGAATATGATAATTTAAAAATAATTAAAAGAGACATACGTTTCGGACACGACAATTAAAAATATCAATAATTAAAAAATAATTATATAAAATATTTAAATATTAAAATTTAATAAAATTTAATAATAAGTAATATAATATTTCGCATCCTTAAAATAAATCTAAATACTAAAAGTTTAATTATATCAAGTAAAACTAAGAAGATATATATTTGAGTATATAATTATATTATATATAATATTTAACTCTTCTAAAAAAAAATAAATAAATAATGTAAATACTGACATGCATGTCGGACACGCTGAACAGAAGTGTCCGTCACGTATGTTCTTTTTTTCTAAGACACGCCACGTGACGTGTCCGAACGTGTCCGAGAGTGTTAAGTCTGAGATACACAGATATATCGATATTTTTGAAGTGTCCATAGTATATGGATACCAAGACTAACAGGGTCATAGCACCCAAATTGAATGACTTTGATGCACTGTCTTGACTTGACTTTCTTTTATTATCATTTGATGGGCGTTGGTGTTTGGTGGCTTCACAAAATCGGGACGGAGCTTGCCGAAAGCCCAAATGATATGTTTAAAATATCTACTTACCGTCTCCCCAGAACGGATACATGTAAATCCTATTGTTCTATTTCGTTGGTGGTTGCCAACAGTATGCAAAAATATTGCCAACTGTTCCTCTACGGTAAGATGGATCGTATCACACATCAACTTTCTTCTTCTTAATAAATTAGATAATCGGAAAACTGGTTCTTTCTTCATCCTTAACATATGCAAACAATCTATTTTATTTTTTTTTTAAAAAATAGATGAAACAAAAAATTTAGAATGTTCATAAAGTTTTGCAAAGAGGTCACAATTTTATCAAACCATAGCATGCTTTCTTCTGTATATGCTCCTCGATTTAAGATGTTGTATGGCATTCTTTTGTTTGCATGGAGGTTCTTGGAGGCACCACGACATGCTTTAAATACTCCCCGAGTGCCAAGATAGGAAATGTGTTTCTATATGTTGCATAGTTCAAAGCTCCAATTTTATAAGCTACACCTGATAATTCCTGACATAATAAAAATAAATAACAAATTTGAGTATAGAAGCTCTAGATATTATTGCAACAACTTCATATTCATCCAATCTAATGACAAAAGCGGTTAGATTGAGCTTACGATCAGATCAACTCACATGTTGTGGAAAGTCGCCATTTTTAATTTGCATGCTAATCAAGAACCTTGCAGATCGATGAAGAGGAGCGGGATCTTTATCAGCCTAATTACCAATATTATCCAGAAAATAAGGCTTTAGAATGTCAATGTATATTCCATTAAATAAAATAGTCCATCTGATGCTAACCTGTCCAGCTTTAATGAGAGCCAACATCGCCCACGCAATATTTACGATATGTGACTTATTATTCTTCAAATTTGTGTAAACCTAGTTAGAAAAAAGCTAATAATATGCATTAGAAACATAACATTTATGTAAACTTATCATTAGTTTTTCCTTATTTTGGAAGATTTACCTCATTTACACATGAAAGATAGCTCTCTCCCCAGCCGCCCGATTCAAGTTGCTTTGATAATAGGAATTTGCAAGCTTTTTTTATACAAAGGCTATTGTTGTATGTCCTTCCTACAGACACAAGCCCTTCTATGGCAAACCATGCAGCATAGGTAAAACACACTCCCCATCGACCGTACCTTACAACATCTCTTTATCATATTAGATGTCTATACAATTGTTCACCACTAAAAAGATGATAACAAACACTAACCTAGTAACTAATTTGAAATTATGGTGGTATTTTCTAATATAATTACACTACAAACGATACATAACAAAAGATTGTTGAACTATATTTGTTGTAGTTAGTTATGATTCAATCTTACCATGAACCATCATCCTTTTGTGTATTTTCAATAAAACTTATTGCTTTTGCAATGGAAGTATCTATTTCCTTCCTCCTATGCGTCGGGTATGCTCTTTTGAACAATTCCAATGCCTGTACTGCTGATGAGGTGCACTCAACATACCTATGAAACTACACGTCAATAATAGGAAAACAAACGGTAGTTGAACTTATCAGTATGCTCACAAGGTTTAAGTATCTCACTCATACTCAGGAACGACATTCTCAAAAAACTCCGTAATATTAAGAGACTGCAAGACATAATCCAGCGATTTATAAGGTTAAAAGAAAAAACAACATAAATGGTCAACCGTCACAAAAGCATATATATGGAAATTCCATACCTCTACCCATTTATATGTGCGCACTGACTCCCATACTGAAAATCCACCATTTTTGCTCTGCGCGCATCATATGGGTCAGAGATAGAGCAGCAAAACATTTATCAGAGGCCCTTTCATGATCAAATAAAATTATCACACTTGTTGAATAACTAAATTTCCAACAATATCGATTTTTAAAGTTCAAAAAGTTATGTGTAATGAAGATGTCTATTTATGCAGTAGAAGGAAGGAGCCGATTTAAGCGATACCAACATAAAGGGAAATGTATCATGGCACTTATTGTGCACGAGAAACAGATTTGGACGATTAAAATAGCGACACAAACTTCTTAGATTAAAATAGTGAAACAATATAACTTGCCTGATAAGAAAGTAATAGGTTTACAGCATTGAATAGTCGCTCATCTGGTAGTTGCTCACATATAGCAAATTGTGAAAATTTTGATAGCAGGAGCACAGACTGTAAACATTTGTCACACTTCACCAATTAGCTTCCATGAGTTAGAGAGTTTAATAATTCATTTTCTCATAAGACTACATTTACCTTGAGTGCTTCTGCTGTACAATCTGAGCCTGGCCACGCTTGATCCGCAATTGAAAATGGCCATCCACCATTAGACATATGGCGGTACCAACTAGCGTAATCATTAGAAGAGTTCTTCAAAATCTTTAAAAAGGAGAAAATGGTTTAGTTTATATTAACTTATGTCTCATAAATATTTAGAAAAGTATCTAATATTAATTACTTGCGACTGTTGAATGAACTGATACGCTTTCACAAGAGTTTCTTTATATTCATTAGAAAGATTGGTTGAGAGAATTGCTTGGACTGCAAAGGAAGCATCCCATGTCTGACTTCCACAAGCCTATTAACAAATGACGATGAAACTTCTTCAATATATAATATATATATATATATATATATATATATATATATATATATATATATATATAATATATATATATATATATATATATATATATATAAACTAACATCATTACATAATAAAAGTTTCCAACCTTCACTTTCATGCCATCTTCAGCAATCCATAAGTAATCTTTGACTTTAGCAAGATGAGATCTAAATGCATCGGAACTTGGATCTTCTACCCAGCAACAGAGCATATTTAGCATCTGTGGATATTAAAACTGTTATCTTACTCCCGAAGTATAATTGCATCGTCTATAAATTTAATAAAAAAACAAAAAATAGTTCATGAAGATAAGCTTCTAGGAAAGAAGCACACATGTTTGAGATGATGTGTCAGGTAGTTTACCTTGTGTGCAACTGTTAGGCAAATATAAGAAGAATTCTTATCTTCATAGTGGGTATACTGAATAGCAGTTTGGAGGGCTTTTTTTCTCAGCAAGGAAAAAGGCCAAGTTCGCAACAGAGGTTCAACAATCCAGTAACTGAAATTAAAAATTAGATCTTGCACAATAGTATGTGAGTAGCGGAGATCCTCCTGTACAGAGAGAGAGTCAAATGTTTGCAACCTTCGCATGAAATTCCTTCACAGAATTCTAATGCTTGCGTACAAAGTATATAATGGTTGACATTTGTTATGATATATAAAGTATAAATACAAGTAGTACATACCTTGGCGCAAGACTTACGTGCTTCATTCCAGTCAATCTCATTATAAGAACATGTATAAAGCTCTGCTCTCAGTGATAAGTTTGTATCTGTTACTTTTCCTACAAACTTCTTGCCATATAGATACGAAATCCCCACATAAACCAACCGGATATTGCAGCAAAAATTCCCTATATTAATAAAGAGGCTTGGATAGGTAAATCAAAAGAAATCTAATGACAATTGCATGGACTATATTGTGGTTTACCTATGCTTCAAATAACAAGAGAATATCACCCTTTCAGATGGAAAAACAAATTTTCATTTTTTTTTCCCATTAGAAACACCTAAGTGTAAAATATAGGTTATTAGGGTGAAAATTCGCCACTCAACCACCAAACTACCTAGCTGACGACAAGAAACTCTCGCATCTTAACCCAAAGCCTCCGTAACGCTCTTTGTTTTTTTTACTAAAAAATTTAGAAGAAATTTATAGAATTTATTACTTTTTTTTTCTTACCTGCTTCCGCATTTTAATCTGTTTTTACTTATTAATATTTTCATTAATTATTGTATGTAATAATTTTTAATTTGTTATTATTTTAGAATTCCAATGTATCGATCTAATACCTCGGATAATTTTGTCATCATACAATACGAATGAAAAAATAAATGGCTGATATCAATATTGCGAAGACCTTGTGATAGATACTTACCAGGATGTATAGGTAGAGAAGAGGGAAGTAGAAGAAGCTCAGGAGGGACTGGATTATGTCCTGCCCATTCATAAACTCCAAGCACCTATTAACAAATTTAAAAATATTTATTACTCCCACCGTAGCACCAAAAAATTTACTAAAATTTAATAACCCACACGATTTTTTAAAAAAAACAAAGAAAAATTTTGGGACCCATATTGTAATGGAAACAATATGGAATAATTATATATCAAGCTGTACTATTGTGCCATACTTGAAAATAAACATTTCTTTTGTTTATGATAATTGCTATATATATATATATATATATATATATATATATATATATATATATATATATATATATATATATATATATATATATATATATATGTCACGCCCCGGGTCCCGCACCACCCAGCTCCGGCCGCACCACATGGCCGGGTCTTTCGAAAAGGTAGATCCACTTGTTATGTGCTATTACTTGGCCTCCCAAGCTTATAATTTCAAATTTTCACCCTTAAAAGAGAGGTATGGGACTAAGTTTTTCATATAGACCTAAAGCCCATAGCTCCTCATTTGGGCCACTTTTGGCACAAATCAATGGATGTCACATTCACCCCACCATAGGACACGACGTCATCGTCATGCAAGACGGGTTGCATGCGGAAGCTCTAGCCTAGTTTCTCTCCCTTCGGTATACCGTCTGTCCACATGGGTCATACTTTGACATCGGTCATACTTTTCAAACCAATAGTCGCTAATGTGATTTTAAGAAAATTTTTTCAGCTTGATTTGAAAATAGTTTATATATATATATACCCACAAAGAAAAGAGACTTTAAATATCTTACACACAGCCATGTCTTTCCCCATAAAGGTATATTCACGGCTCCACCACGGTCAAGTATCCATTTCCGCGCTCTCTCCATACTTCGATTTATACCGCCGTCTGCTTCCTCACCAAGCAACCTCAAAGCGACGTAGATAAGCACCGTAGTGAACATGATGCTGTGGCCTTCGACGTGGAAGCCCCATCCACCATCTTCGTTCTGCGATATTTTTTAAGATTACAATGCAACGTTAGAGCTTCCTAACGAATCCTATGTTCGAATTTGTTCTAGAATTTAATACCTGATGATTGTGCAGATAGCGTCTGATCTCTTTCTGATGTTCCGAGGATAGAATGTTGTTCAATGTTTCAGAAATATAAAGAATTATGATCTGTATTACAATATTTTTCTATTAGATAAAAACCAACAAGTGAATTTTCAGAAGTAAAAGACTAATTAATATCGGATTCACTTACCAAGGGAACTTTATTAACAGTCATGTAATCTTGTGATCTTAATTATTGATTATTGAGATGTTATCAATAACAAGTTCTAAATGGATGTGGTAGTCTTCTTCTTCGCCTGAGAGAGAGAGAGAGAGAGAGAGAGAGAGAGAGAGAGAGAGAGAGAGAGAGAGAGAGGAAAAATTAGATGCAGTACTCACCAAAGCAGGGATGGGAAACAATGGACCTGTAAACTCAGCTGGCCAATGCCCATCTGTCGCCTGAATTCTCGAGAAATAATTTACAGCACTTCTTAGTCTGTTTCTTATTATGTCTTCTGTGAGATCGTCGTTGTCGTTCACTTCGACTTGTGCTTGTTTCAAGAGGCATGGATTCTCTTTTTCAAACTGCAAGCTTGCAAGTGAACAAACATATATATAACAAGACGATTGCATACACAGTAAACCCTGATTTGTACGTAAGGAGAGGTCAAGAAAGAATTTAAGCAACTTTTTTAACTGAAAAAAATAATCAGTAAGTATATCTGCATGGACCTGCATTCGCATGAGAAGATCTGAGCTCTGTCTTCTGTTGTGTCTGTTCTTGCGAAACTCTTCGCGGGCTCTCTCGACAGCAGCTCTCTCCTCATCTGTTCCGAGCTCCGGATCGAACTCCCAAACCTGCCTTCCTACGTGATTGTTGCAGCTCTTGTCCCAGGGCCCTTCTCCTTTGCCGATCACCAGCCTCCACATCCTTCTACCTGTTATCACTGTCTAGGATTCAGCCTTTCCCTTGTAGCTAATCAAAATAGACATAGATTATAAATAAATAAATTTAAAAATGAGACGTACAGAATGAATCCTTCTTCTTCTCTGTCTCTCCGAGATGCTGAAGTAAACAACATTCGTATCTCGTATATACTTCCGATCAATTATTATGGTCATTAATGTTTAGTAGGCGTTCACAGCTTGCAAGATACATTTTTGATAGAGAGGCATAATTGAAAGGGCATAATTATCATGTCCCAAAGGGAGAATCATTTTTTAGAGGGGATTAATATGCATTCAAGGAATGAAAAAGAGGAAGCATCGTGTACTGAGCCTATAGAGATAGCAAACTAACGGATAATATTTGTCTATATTTCGTTAATCAAAAGGTACTAACTCTTCAATAACTGATCTATTTCATATGAAAAATATCATATCAAATTCATATTTTTAAAAATTTTAGAAATCGGCCTCTATCTAGCGCACTGCCATATCAGTCTAACAAAAACTGATATATATATATATATATATATATATATATATATATATATATATATATATATATATATGGAATGATACGGTATTTGCCCTGCTTCTTACCTGTCTCCACCTTTTGGTACATCTTCTTGGATGCTCACATTGTCGTAGATTATATGAAGATAATGTTGATTTGGGGAATCTCGTCAGAAATGAGTCCAAGCAAAACAAACATGTGGCGGCCAAGTTAGGCAGCATACAAGTCCAAGTAAACAAGTCTTAAGGTCAATGAAAACTGTAATATTTATAAAAGTCAAAAATACATTTTAAAAATATTTTTAAATAGATTTTTTGGAATTTCAAAATTTATAAGGTAAAGGCTCCTAATTTTTTTAAAACTATTTTATTTGATGTATCTGTTGGGGCCAGCATTATTCTTTTATGAATTTCATGGTTGAAGATCTGGTAGTTGCTTGAAGAGAGGGGCATCAAATGGTGAAAATGATATGAGAACTGTATAGTGTGGTGTACGTCCATATTCTCTTTATATATATATATATATAGTGATGCTGACCGGACCACTTTGCTTGAAGATGACTTGAAAGGATATTGGGTCAGCTTTCGATGGTAACACCCTACCAGAAAACATGTGCTTCTAGCTTCATGATCTGTCTTGCTTCTTATTACTCCTATATAGATGTAAAACAAGTTATGTGATTTGCACAGCTCTGATGTTATATATATACATAGAGAGAGAGAGAGAGAGAGAGAGAGAGAGAGACTATTTTCAGATTGATGTGAAAATAATCTCACTTAGATTGTATTTTTACCGTTGGATAGCTACGATCCGATGGCTCAAACAGAACGTGTATTTTTGACACACGAAACGTTTTTTAAAGCACGGTCAAAAGTTGCGTTTGCTGTTCGGCAAATAACTAATCTAACTTTCCCCCCTCCCAAAAGACAAAAAGAAACATCAAAGTGCCACGTTTCAAATGCCGGAAGTCTTGCCTTAAAATCGGGCTAACTTTCTCGTCTCAACTACCTCGCCCCACAATTCAGTACACGAAGTTGGACTCATGGACTGGGACATCTTCGTACTTTAATAATTGTTAGGAGGGTATTTTCGTCAGAATGTCGGTGCTCCTGTTGCCTTTTTTTTTTTCTTCTCCATCGGTTCTCTGTTCTACCAAATCCTACAGAGCCCTTTTAAGGGAAGCAAACCAAACAATTTTTAAAAAATTATTTTGATGGTGCCAATCTCCCTAACGCGAAAACCTTAACCTCCCTGCCTACCTATCTTAATAATCTCCACTATTTATAAAAAAAAAAAAAAAAAATAAGAATTAATAATTTTAGTTTATACATCAAATTTTATAGAAATATTTGTAGCAGTTAATCTGATAACAATAGCGTACCAAAAAATTGTTAAAAAAACCATAATTTCGTTACACAGATTAATTAATTAATTTATTTAGAAAAAGTTAATTAGCAAGTTAATATAACGAACAAGATCTCTATCACTTTGACTTGCCTGGGCCCCTCTTTTATATATATACAGTGGCAACTACGTGCTCCGCCTAAACTCCATTTCTATCTTCATGATTCTCCCCTTTCTTTTTCTCCTCTTCACCACCACCGCCGCTGCGGCGGTGCCGCCGCCTCCGAGGTTCCGCGAAGCCCCGCAGTTCTACAACTCTCCTTCATGCCCTCAGCCGCTACCCCCGTCCAGCTCCGCCGAGTGCTCGCCGGACGTTCTCGTCCACGTTGCTATGACTCTCGACGTTGCCTATCTTCGCGGATCCATGGCCGCCATTCACTCTATTCTTCAACACTCTTCTTGCCCGCAGTCTATACAGTTCCACTTCGTGGCCTCGTCGGAGCTCCGCCGTCTGAACGCCACCATAGGCGCCTCGTTCCCATACCTATCTTTTAAAGTGTACGCGTTCGACGACTCCATTGTCGCCGGACTCATCTCCACCTCCATCCGCGCCGCTCTCGACCGCCCACTGAACTACGCGAGATCTTATTTGTCAAGAGTACTACCAGAATGCGTAACTCGGATAGTATACCTAGATTCTGATCTAATCCTCGTCGACGACATCGCCGGACTTGCTTCAACTCCGCTTCCGGGCGACACCGCCCTGGCCGCGCCGGAGTACTGCAACGCCAACTTCACCTCCTACTTCACTCCTACGTTCTGGTCCAACCCAACTTTATCAATAACATTCGAAGGAAGGAACGCGTGTTATTTCAACACTGGAGTAATGGTGATGGAGCTAACAAGATGGAGAGACGGAGAGTATACAGAGAAGATAGAAGAGTGGATGGAGTTGCAGAAGAGAATGAGAATATACGAACTGGGATCGCTGCCGCCGTTCCTGCTGGTGTTCGCAGGAAAAATTGCGGCGGTGGATCACCGGTGGAACCAACACGGTCTCGGCGGCGATAACTTCCGGGGACTTTGTCGTGACTTGCACCCTGGACCAGTGAGCTTGCTACATTGGAGTGGTAAAGGGAAGCCATGGGCGAGGCTCGATGCCGCACGGCCATGCCCGCTCGATGCTCTTTGGGCTCCCTATGATCTTCTTCTTACTCCAGGAATTGAAGATACCTAGTTTTTTTTTACTTTTTTTAAATAAAATATTTTTGGTTTATTATTGTAGATAAAAAGGACTCAGATACATGTGAAATACAATGTGAAAAAAATTGTTATATTGAAGAATACAGTTTTATTGCTTTTTTTTTTTTGAGTAATATCGATTTGGGAATTTGATGATGTTTTTAAGATCACTGTTTAAAACTTTACGGCAGACTCTTAATTGTTTGATCTTATAAATTTGGCCGAATCTTTATGGTAGGATAACTTTCTGAATAATTTTGTATAAATATGTTTTAAATAGTTTGAATGCGAAATAAACATTTACTATTATTATCTTTAATATTCATTTTTCAGAATACTTTAAACTATATATTTTGTGATTCTAATTTTTAGAAAATGTAAACTTATTTAACTTTAGAATTCAAAATTATTTTTATATTTTTTAAAAAATTAAAATATAAAAATTACAGAAAATATAAAATTTATTTTATATTTAATTTTTTAAAAAAAGAATTGATTTGTAAAATATTAAGATATAAGTTTAAGATAATTTGTTTTAAAAAAATGATATTTTCCAAGAGCATTGGGACGTAATACTGGAAGAACACTATCGTAATTAAGATCCTAGAAAGTACGAACACGTTAAAATTTAATCTTGTGTAGTGTTCGTGCAGTGTTCGATACTGCTCTCTACGGACATATTTGGACACGTATCGAATACGTCAGAAACGTGTCCCAAAAATACAAATAAAAAGAAATTTCGAACAAATGCCAAAAGAGAGATTTTTTTTACAAGGATAAACAGTAAGCGGGTATTATAGGGACTGATTAGCCATTAAACCTTTATTCAATCATATATACAACTCAATTAATACTCCTTAAAGGCTTAAAGTTAAAAAAAAAAAAAACATTCATTTACGAAGATAATAACAAGGACTAAAGAGAGTGCATGATAAAAACAGAGGATGTATGCGTAATATTGAAGACTTTGCAGATTTCAGATTTATTATTAATTATTATATTTCGACCCCTCACCTTCTAAAGCCCGACAACAGGAGCTGCTCTTGCAGAAGAATATAGAGCAACTCCATGAGTGATAATTGGTACATTCGTTGAGCTATATCTCAGCCATCCATCTTTTTCTTTTTCAAATTATTGTGGATAAGATTTGTCGGTAACTAACCTATTTTTATGCAATCGTAATAGATAAATTTATAAATGTCACCGATCTATATTAACAACATGAGAAGTTTCAATTCAGTCTAGACGTGGTGTCTACTGATATAGAGCAATTTTAGATGGTACTTGTTGAATTCAAATATGGACCTTCCTTTTATGATAAATTTATGGACACCCCATCATTTTTTAAAATTTGATCTGAATTCGCGAATAACATCGAGTAATGCTAATGCTCCTGCCAAATCACCCAAAAAATTACCAAAATAATAATAATAAGAACACTCAAACAACAAGAAAATACCCATTGTAGTAGGGGCCTATAAACTAAAATTAGTTTTTGTTAGATGATTTTTTGTCTATTGGATGTAAATTTAGGTGCACAAATATTAATTATTAAAAAATAAACATTGCTTGTTTGGATCACTATATATCCTTTTTTTTTCTTTTGAGTAGAGAGTGTCGGCAGGGAATTCATGCAAATGAATACATCTAAACCATGCATGGTGTAATCACTTAGACTCATTTCACTCATGATAGCGATATATTTTTACTAATTTTATATTAAATCTACGTAAAATTTTATATAATATGCGCAAAGTCAAGACATATCATCGGATCCAAACAACTTACAATACGAATAATATTTGTAGATTATTTAAAAAAGACTGCAAGGACTTTTGTAGCTTACATTTTATTCTCGTCACTTTACTATAAAACGAGAAAAAATAAATTAAAAAATAAAATAAAATTGACATCTTCACAAGGACAGCTGAAAGGAACACATACCCTCCCTATTATATTATATATTATGATATAACTTAATAAAAGATATCCACTTTTTTTTTTCTTTATTGGGTCTCGGTGTCGGTCTCGGCTAACCGATAATGAATAACAAACAAATTTTAAATGATTATCCGGACCTCAGTGTCTGTCAAGCGGAGATCGATCTCGGTCAAGTAGTTCGAAGTGCGCAGACGGATTCCTCAAACGGCGTACACACCTCTGTGAGATGTGATACTTGGACTTTTCGTCTTTTCTGATGTCCAACTTATCTGTTAATACGTGGCAGTCTGAATCCACGCTATATTATATATTATGATAGAACTTAATAAAGCTTCCACTTTCTTTTCTTCTTTATTGGTGCACTTTCGTAGATATTATTTGTATGTAGCCCAATCTGAATTGCTGAAACAAAACCCACATTTATGAGAGGTCCCACGTAAATGAGCGGGCAGATAGACCTTCCACGTCAGCATGCCAAATATCCTATGAATTAGGGTGCGAGAATTTGTGGTATCATGTTAATGAGCGCCATCTCTTGTAGGTGTACTACAAAAGTTTTGACATATAAAACACTTCGCTAACAACGGTTGCAGAAGTGTTACAATATAATTTATTTGGTAATACTTTTGAAAATGTTGCGTCGCTTTTGAGTCTACGATGAAAATTGCAATAGTGCAACATTATATATTGCGAAAAAATATTAATTTGTAGTACTTGTCAAACCATTGCTGAAGAGTTATAATATATACAACACTTAAAGTATTTGTTACGAAATGAAATATACACATATATTGCTAGAAAAACTATGTTTAACAACATACTAATAAATTATTGCTAAAAGAATTGAAATACTATATAACACTCTGAAAGTATGTTGCTATATGTTAAAAATTAAACCACACTTATGTAATTGCTGCTATAAAAGAAGAGAAAAAACAATTTGCTAATCTATTGCTCATAAAAAGTAATATCACATAACATTTATCTTAATTGTTTTTAAAATATTATTGAAAATATATTATTGTGTTGCAAAAAGGTGGTTATCTACAACATTTTCAATTATATTGTTAGAAAAATAACATTTGATAACGTTTATATATTTCGTTGCTAGAAGATAAAGAAGAGACAACACTTATTTAACATATTGCTAAAAATAGTGATACATATAATTTTTTTTTTAATATACCTATTACAAAATTAAATTCATAAACATTAATTTGTTCTAGTATTAATTCTTATAAATATAAAAATAACTCAGAAAATAATGAAAAAAATTGTATTTCATTATAAAAGAAATTTAGATGATTATACATATTTTTTGGAAATTTAGCGCCTTCCTAGATAATTTTTAAAAATATTCAAACTTTTAATGCACTTTTGGAGTATAAGACGATATTTTTTTAATGATTTTGAAGCCCACCAAATGCAAAATTATGTGATTTGTCGAGCTCATTAGAAGACTCATCAAGTCATCTTTCCAACAATATTTTTACTGTCAAAATTTGACGTACATATGGAGATATATAGTCTATGAGCCTTTGTTAAGTATTACAATTTAAAATTAAAAATAAAATTTTAAATTTTGAAATTCAAGTTCTAACTTTTGGAGGTACTATATTTTCTTACTATACTTACTTGTAGCAAGATTTCTTGGTTTTATAATTTTTAAATTATTATTTTTAGTTAAAATTATTTTGAACTAAAAAAAAAAGGGTAAAGAATAATGGGCAAAAAATAAGAAATCATTAAGTCATGGATACAACACATTTATTTCCAATAAGATTCTTTCCCAAATTAATGTATTGACTTAGTTGGTACCCCTAAAAATGATTTTAAGGAGAGGAAATACCAAATAGAGATTTCATGGGGATGATTAATCACTTACCAAATAATGCCTATACCCGATTTGGATGCCCCCTCGCTTCCCAAATTTGCCCAATTAATTATTAATTTAGCTCATTTCTCTTCGGGAATTCTCTCTTTCCCCTTTCAAAAATATTGGCCACGCCATAGTCGTTGCCATTTCCTATAATCAGCAAATGCATAATTCAATTAGTTGAGCTATGAACAGTTAGTGATCGGTTAGTGATTCGATAATTCTATTTTTTTCTTCAATCCATTATAATTTAATAATTCATTCTAGTCATCAATTTTAATTATTTGATTGAATAGATGATGCTGAGTTTTTTTTTTTTTTAATTTGTTTAACGTGATTATGATGTGGAGGAGGACGGCGAAGAGCATGACGACAAGCTAAAAGATGGGGAGGGAACATAGAGCTCCAACAAAGCCGGTGAGGGCGATGACAAGTATGATCACGAAGATGATGACCGGTTAATGAATGAGCTTCAAGTAGGAGATGTCGGTCTGCAGAGTACTAGAGTCAACTATATTCTGGTGGCTATCACCGGAGCCGGGAGCAGGACTATAACGAAATTGGCGTCCCTGATGATGCTGTTGTTCAACATCATATTAGAATTAAGAAATAGTATTTTTGTAGACGTGTTTGATTTTAGAATGTAAAATAATATGAAATGAAAAAAAAATGTTAAATTCTCCGCATCACTTGATTATAGTAAAAAAATGTTACGGTCTATATTATAGGTAACATAGTAAAAATATTACAAATAAAGATATTCCTACATTTTAAAAGCATTTTAAATTCTATAATATGCAACACTAATAATATATTTTCATTAACTTTTGAAAACGGTTAATAATTATTCTAATAACTATAAATGACAACACTACCGTTGTATTACAATTTTTATAAATGACAACACAATATAAACGTAATAATATAAATTTAATAACGGTTTAGAATGTTGTTAAATATACGTTTAGCAACACTTAAATTAGATATAACAATATTTTACAAACATTGTAACAGGTATGATTGGCATCAATTAATTAATGTTGTATGCAATAATATAAAAACGGCTTAAAATTGTTACTAATTTCATAATGGGTAATACTAAAGTTGTGTTGCAAATAATGACTTTAATTGTAGCCATAAGTCACTATCGCAACGCTCGAAACTGTTACCATTATATACTATAACCATCGCAAAATAACCGTTTTAGCAACATTATTCGAACCATTGCCGAAAAATCAATAAACCGTTTCTATAACTTTTCGTAACAGCGGCTATTATAACAGAGTATGAAACTGTTGCTAAAAGCTTTTGTAACGGTTTTTTAGGATTTAGCAATATTTTTCGTCTGTTATCGTAGGTGTAATTTCTTGTAGATGAATTAAAAAATCTTTTAATGATATTTTGAAGCTTCTTAATTTTTATTGATTAAACAAATTTGGAGCATATATATATATATTTAAAAAAATTTTGAATATAAAGTGGTAGAACATCCAGAACCTTTTTTGTATTATTATTATTTTTAAAAAAAATACTTATATATATATATATATATTATATATATATATATTATAATATATATATATATATTTAATTATTTACATTTCATTGTTTTCGGAGCTCTAACAACTCCGCCGGTCACTAAATTATTTAATTTAACATATGAAGGCAAAAAAAAAAATTGTAATTACAAATATGACAATATTGGCCATTTAACTGATAATGGAGATCCCCCAATATATTATATATATATATATATATATATAATATATATATAATAATAATAATAATAATAATAATAATAATAATAATAATAGGAGATATTTCTGTCAGTTTGCTATTTGGTTACAAGAATTGATGACTTGGAATGACCTTGACCTTTTCTTTGACACAACCTTAAACTTGACCTACCCCTGCCGTCCCAAGTCAAAATCTTCAACAACCTACTGAGGAAACCTGACTGCATCTCTTTACCTTATCGGAGTTTTTTTTTTTCTTTTTTTTTTAGAGGAAAAATGATCAAGGCAATCTGATAAGACAAAACTGAAGAAATTGTGTAGAGTTTAAGCTGTTAGAATTTAATTTCAGCCATAAAGAAACAAACTTCAATTGAGAAAGCTTAACCAATGATGACAATTAAGGATTTAAACTCATTTTTTAGAATATAAAGTATATTAATGAATATATAAATTTTTGTCGCTGAAAAATCGGTCGCTGAAAATATCAGACTACTCTTGGAGGACCAAGCTCAAATCTGTATTAACTATCATCCTCGAGACTAGACTCTATATAATATCTACATTAACTCATATAAAAGAAAAAAAATGTTTTACTAATTTAATTACGAAATTACAATAAATTAGTAAATATAAGTATTATAATTTGAAAATGTCATTATAATTTAAAGTACTAAATGTATGATTATAAAATAGCTCTCGGTGTAGTCTTGAGGATCCTTCTCCATATTTAGATGCCTCTTATTATAGTTTAAGATATAAGCATTCTATATATTTTTGACAATTGTACACATCCTGGGTTTATTTTACGGTTCATAAACCACGAAAGCAATTAGATTTATATGTAAATCCACGTCAATATATCGGGCTTATATATATAATCTTCAGGAGATGAGAAGCGTAGGGAGTGTATATAGATTAATTATCAAATTCTATAATACATAGAAAATATATCGAAGAGAAGCTAAACTGTCCTTGAAGGCAATGTCGTCGGCGGCGAAGACGTGGAAGGAGTCGAAGACGATGTGGCACTTAGCGGCGCCGGCGATACTCAACGGGATTCTGCAGTTCTCTGTCGGTTTAGTAACCGTCGTATTTGTAGGCCATATCGGCACCGCCGAGCTGTCTGCGATCTCCGTCGTGAACAACGTCCTCCAAGGCTTTGCATACGGAATTCTGGTAATTACTAAGTCATCATACATCTTCACTGCAATTTAATTATGGCCTCCGTCCTACGCTTGAATGGTATGGCCTGTCCCTTAGGAAGGATCTATTTTGGGTTCGATATTTTATAAACTTGCTAAAATAAAGAATAGACTGTTTGACGTATTTTTTATCGAGTTAACTAAGCTGTAGGTTGTGTAACTCCCAGTATTCTATTTGGCTCGGGGGTATTATGTCAATATTTTACTTTTTGATTACGGCTGAAAGTTTGATTAAAAAATTGTATCCAGTAAATTTCCAGTTTATGTCACGAGTTTCTGTTGCTAGCTAAATTCTTCATTAGTATGGGACAAAGAGAAGCAGGGCGTCAAACCGAATAAGAAGAGTTAATTAGAGTTTCCAAAACACCAAGTGAAATAAAAAGAAAAATAAAAGATAAAATACGTAAAAAAAAAAAAAGTCAAATATGCCGTCTATGAACAAGCCATGTAAGTATATCATCTCTAGCTGATATGCTCAAAATTTATAGTTTATTTACATGTATTTGTGTTGTGTTCTAATGAGTTTGCTGTTAGAATATCATTGACTTTTGTTTTGTAACTTCACTTCGACGTCGCCGTACATGTACATCATCATCTTCATAATCCAGATGAACCCAAACAAAAATACGGTATAATCAAAGTCAAACTCTGGAACTCTTATTTTCAAACGTTGAGGCGCCCACGTTTCATCTCATCGAAGTGACACACAAGCTTTATGATCTTGCTGCATGCAAGCCACCTCAGTGATTATGTATATTATTATATATACGATGATAATAGTAACATAGAAGCTGTAGTGGAGCGTAGAGAAGCACCAAGAAGAGAGAGCATGGGGACGACGAAGAAAACGTTGGAGGAGTCGAAGAATATGTGGTACATAGCTGCGCCGGCGATACTCACCGGAGTTCTGCAGTTTTCCATAGGTTTTGTCACGGTGGCGTTCGTTGGCCATATCGGTGCCGTCGAACTCGCCGCCGTTTCCATCGTGCAGAGCGTCGTCGAAGGATTCGCTTTCGGGATTCTGGTAGATGATGCCTAGTTTGATTGCTTCTTTTTTAATTTTTAATTTTTTATAGATTTTTCTTTAATAGCACGTAAGAAATAAATCTGTTTAAGCTGTAGAACCGTGCACTATATATATATATATATATATATATATATAAGGAAACTTCCAAGCTTAAACGATCAAAGAGTAGCAAAAGCAGACAGAAATTCTTATGCGGATAAAACACATGATTTTGATATATATCAAAGAAATATCCAGAAATAGATAAACCATTTTAATTTGCATCATCTGGTAGTTTGTTTAATATTCTGAAGTTTTGGATGATAATGACACATGATGAGAAGGGTGTAGACTGTTGTTGCATTCATTGTGTTAGGAAAATAGTAGTCAGGGAAGGACACCTTTTTTTATTTTCCAGATAACTCTGGAGAATAGCATTTCTCTCTAATTTTTACTGAAAAGCATAAAGAGCACTGTTATTCATCGCTAATCGTTGCAGAATTTCTGCTGGAATTATTTATTTATTTATTTATTTATTCAATCATGACATGTTTGTTGAAACTTAATTCTCATTACAGCAGGTTGCTTACTGATAACTGTGTTAAAGTTCTTCCAATGCTGGAAAACCTCTATAATTTTCAACCAAATAATCAAATTTAGATGAAAGCTATCATAATTTTTGCATAATTCTCAAGAATTATCAGATTTATTTATTTATTTATTTTTACAAATTTGAATGTAGTTAGGCATGGGTAGTGCCTTGGAAACTCTTTGCGGTCAGGCAGTTGGAGCAGGACAACTTGACATGCTAGGAGTCTACATTCAAAGATCATGGATTATTTGTGGAGTTACAGCATCCATTTTAACACCATTTTACATTTTTACGGGACCGATCTTAAAGGGACTTCGCCAAGCCGAGGATATATCGGAACTTGCGGGCAAATACGCGATATGGGTTATCCCTCAACTTTTTGCCTATGCAATGAACTTCCCTCTACAGAAATTCTTCCAATCTCAAAGCAGAGTCTGGGTCATGACTTGGATCGCCGGCGTAGTTCTAGCAATCCATGCATTGCTTAATTGGTTGTTCGTTTCGAAACTCGGTTATGGATTGGTCGGAGCAGCGATCGTCGGCAATATTTCGTGGTGGCTAATAAATTTTGCTCAGATGGGGTACTTGGTATGTGGTTGCTTCCCAGAATCATGGAAGGGCTTCTCTAAGGTGGCATTCAAGTCTCTTGGGGCCTTTGTTAAGCTCTCATTAGCTTCTGCCCTGATGTTATGGTCAGTACTGAAACTATCATTTTGTAATGCTTACTGCTGGGCGAACCCGGTGGTGCACTGGTTGGAGTTTATCCCATTTAGTGCCCTGATTCTGGTTCGAATCTTAACAAAAGCAAGAGAGAAATATTTTCGACGAATAGCTGGTATGGGTGCATACACATGACCCCTCCAGATAAATCATCACCGAAAATTTTTAGAAAAAAAAAAAAAAAGAAAAAAAAATCATCACCGAAAATAAAAAGGCTGGTGCCGTGAGTCACCTTACGTCCTTGATTCACCTTTTTTTTTTTTTTACAAATAGTGAAAAAAATACGGTTAAAAATTTGTTTACAATTTTTTCTTCCACCAACTCAACATTTGATTGTGAGGTTTAACTTGTGGGTACTGTGAGTATTGGTTTAGTGAGACATGCTACTCTCAGGTCGAGCTGACGAAAGACCTGTCGGCTCGCATGAACGACCATTATATCCAACAATTTGACCAGGATAAATGGTTCATATCTGACTTCATCGATGGTCCAGATCGTATCTGAACCATTGATCTCGATCAAACTGTTCGATATAACGATCGCTGATGCAGCGTGACATATATTATTTCTTGGTTGATATGAGGATAGCCAGTCACTCGATTATCAACAACGCTAAACTCGCAATTCTTTTAACAGCTTAGAGCTCTGGTACTACACTGCAGTGATCATTCTAGTAGGTTACTTGAAGAATCCTAAGATAGCAGTTAGTGCAATTTCGATATGGTGAGCAATTTTGTCACATAAAGTAACTTTAATCACATAATCTTCTTTATCTTTTTTTTTTTTTTTTTTTTTTTTTTGATTGATAATAAATAATCTTGTTTTTTCTGATTAGTGTCTTATGTAATTCTGTAGCATGAACTACCAAGTCTGGGCATTGATGGTGGCCTTGGGTTTCAATGCAGCAGTCAGGTATATCTAAGTACTCTCTATAGCTAATCTCGAGAAATCCTACTCTGACGGTTATTTTGATCTTGAAGAATTTAAAACTTCAATAGAAAAACAAATGTTAAATTATTTTTTATACTTTTTAATGCTTTGGAAATTATCACTTTTTAAAATTATTACATAAATAATAAAAATAATTAAAAAGTGGACTGATATAGATAATACCACATCAGCCATAAATTCTTCAGAGTTAAGATAATCATGAAGAATAGTATTTTTCGCCAATACTTTGCTGAAAAGTATATAACGACCACTATTTATCAAGATTCATAATGATGCAATCAGAGCCATGACACACATCCCGATGCGTTACATCATGATCATCGCGTCTTCTGAAGAATAGCTTTTCTAAATCAAAACAGAAGTGAATAATGTGATACTCTTCTTGCATGTAGTGTGAGAGTATCCAACGAACTCGGTGCGGCGCGGCCGAAGGCAGCTAAATTTGCGGTAGTCGTGGCGGTTGTAACGTCGGGTGTTATTGGGATCGTGTTTACGATCGTCGTTCTGATCTCGAGGAAGGAACTCCCGAAGTTCTTCACTGATGTTCCAGAAGTTATCAAAGAAGCATCTAAGCTTGGTTATATACTAGCTGCAACAATTCTTCTCAATAGCATTCAACCTGTCTTACATGGTATTTCATCAACTATTCTACCAAAATATCTTCAACTTTGCTGCAGAACTTTTTTTTTTTCATCAAAAAAAAAAAAAAAAAAAAAAAAAAAAAAAAAAAAAAAGATCTTCAACTTTGTTAGAATATATCAAACTATAGATTTATGTATAAGCTAAAGTTGCCCATGACACCTAGGGCGGATTGTTGAGACTTCCACCTTATGAAGTGGAGGTCTCATGTTCGATCCCGTAAGTACCACTCGCAAAGGTGGAGAATTTATCCCATCTGTATCTATGTGATGGATAATACGGACATTCAAGTATGTCTAGATCGAAAGATTGGGACTAATCCGTTGGTAGAATATGGATCTGTGCCACATGTAGATTTATTTGATGTGGGAGCCATATCAGCCCTAAACAACTTCTCATGAGTATAATATTTTTCTAAGTTTTAAATAGAATTATTTACTTGCACAGTAACAGAGTCTAAGTTTTTTGGATTTGAATCATTAGAGGGTGACGGAATATATAGAATTAGAGGGCGACGGAATATCGCAGTGGTAGGATAGTTCTCGGAAGAAATTCTTATCCTAAATTCGTCTCATTGTCCACTAGTGGGAATAAAAAATTTTACTAATGGATAGACATACGTACATCCACCAACGTGCGATTGGTGATTTCACTAATAGATTGGCTCCATGATAGTTTACTCTCAGGACATGCCGTATCCGGGTTATGACAGTAATATCGGTGCTATCATTGTAACCTTTTAGGAGAGTTTGGTTACCGAACATTTACCTCCATATTATCGATAAACAATAAAACTTGCAGGAGTGGCGATAGGAGCAGGGTGGCAGGCTACGGTTGCGGTCATCAACATCGGATGTTATTACATATTCGGGTTGCCGATTGGCGCAGCCCTTGGATTCAAATTCAAGCTCAATGAAACAGTAAGAATGTCTAAAACCCACTATGTTGAGACAGACTAAACGAATCAATATTTATTCATTTTAAGGGTATTTGTATTTTGAAACTCCCTCTAAATTATATTTTCATGCCTTCTAATGGAAATGGCGCTCAAAAGATGAAGGGTTAAACTTGACGAGGGCATTTTTATTATTTGCACGGATATAAAAATGTCATTTTGAATAATAGAATATATTATTACAATTTTAACCGTGGAAATATAAAAGTAAATGCTCCTCATTTTAACAATCTCTTTTTTTCCAGGGAATTTGGTTAGGAATGCTATCGGGTTCCGTGTTACAGATGATTATCTTAGTGATTGTTACATTCAGGACAAAGTGGCAAAAAGAGGTAGGTGATCACTATTTAGTCATATTCAATAATTTAAAAAAAAAAATAAAGAAAATTGGTATATTCATACACATAACCTACTCTAACTCTCTTTCAATGATACTATTATTAAGTAAAAATCCTAATTATTAAAAAAATAATTTAATTTGAGTTTTTATTAATCAAATAGTTCAGTTTTGTTCATGATGGTTATTAAAAATTGTTTCTACAGGCGATGCAAGCCGAAGAGCGGGTGAGGACTTGGGGAGGAAGAGCAGAGCCAGAATAATACAACCGGACTTATTGTCTTACATTAAAAAAAAAAAAAAAAAAAAAGGAACAAGAACAAGAAAAAAAAAGATGAAAAATCATATTTTTGGAGCAGATTACAGTCCTCTGCCCGTAGTTGGTGATCTGATTTATATTGAATGTCATTTTACGATCATCTATCAGTTGATTTTAATAATTAATAATTTTTATACTAATTTAAAATTTGTGTCTGTTAATCATAATAAATATTTTAAAAAATAATGATTATGTGAAATTTTTTTGGTATTCTATTTATATTAGTTATGTAAAGAAGAAAATTTAATATTTTCTAATAATTTAATTACTAAATTAATAGGTATAAATATTATATAGTTAAAATTTTTATTAAAAGCTAAAATAGTTAATATATGATCATAAAATTGTACTTTGTGCACGGCTCGGTATATCAAGTGGGTGTAGAGAATCTGTATGCATATATTACAGGCCGAAGGATATTAATTTTCTTCATGTAAGAGATGTTACTGTATTACAAAAATACAGCAATAAGAGATTGTTTCTGCTGAACAAGCGCAAGATTTTGATTTATATTTTTTCATTTTGTTTTCTTTTATTTTTAGGAATTTGTTTCGTATAACTCCTGTCGATCCTTGCAATACATGGACGTCGAACAATAGAATGACAGAATCATATATGAAAAATACTATTATTTAAGATTATTTTGATGCTGAAAAATTTAGAACTGATAAAAATCAGTCCATTTTTAATTAATATTTAGATAAGGAAATTTTTTTATCTGATTTAAAAAGTATAAAAATAGTCATTTTTAATTATGTTGAAACCCAACTTTGTCTGATTTTTAATCATACTAAGTTAAAATGAAAAATAGTCATTTTAAAATGTAAAAAATCGGTCATTTTTAGTGATAGAAATTAAAAATAGTCATTTTTAATCATTTTTAAAAAGTAAAAGTAGTCATTTTTAAAAATAATCAGATAAAAAAAAATTATCTGATTTAAAAAGAAAAAAATAGTCATTTTTTAAAAGTCCATTTTTAATATTTTTATTTTAAAAATAGACTTTTAGTCTCCTCCTAATATTTAATTTTACTAACCAACTAGACTAATGTTAATTGGTACAACATACTAGTTAATAAATAAGAACAATGCTACAATTAACAAACTCAGTCTAAAAATTAAATTCCGAGATCAATTTTTTAACTGATAGCTCAAGTTTTTATATAAACCTTTATTTTTAAAACTTCAGGTCAACTTCTTCTTGGCATTAATCATCAGAAAAGTAAACAAAAAGCTTGGAAATTTTATATGAGATCCGATTAATTTAGCACGTGGAATGTACTAAGTGTTTTACAAATTGCTGCCTGTAGTAATTAACATTTGCAAAAAGCAGTCCTCCTCCTGTATGACTTGCATTTTAAGTTCGTTTATGTAAGATAAATTTGGACCGAGTCCAATGCAGGGACGTGGAATAATAACTATGTGAATTTGGAAATTTAAATAGGGAAACTCCCCGTGTACTTAATGTGGTCAAGGGTACGCCTGAGACCATATTTAAGAACAGCCTGGTTCCCTGCCCTGAAGCCATCTCCATAAGCAGGTGAACTATCGGATTCAATTTGGTGTTTGAAGAATTCTCCAAGTTTCCTCTCAAAATGAGATCTTGCACCTTTTTTCGAGATTGGAACCGATGATGATGATGAAGACGACGATGACGACGAAGCAGCATTGCTACCTGATCCAGAGATGGTTTCGGAATCAAGCCACATGTGGGCCAACACCTGGCATATGCCTTCTTCAACTTCCGGACTTAAGGTTCGGTATCCTATCACAAGAAGGCAAAAAATTTATTAAGTTTTTACATAAATAACGCCGATGAATGACATTCATATTTAACTCATCTATGGGCTTTACTATGTACCCTCAAGAAACCACACAAAAAATCATACATACTGACGTGACACAATCATGACCACACATCACGATGAGTATATATGTAATTTTGATATTTTTGCAGATCACGAGGCGCGTGTGTGGTGGAGATCAATTGTGTGTGATTTATTGGGTAGTTTGTTGGAGGTGAGTAGTTTTTTCATTTTTGAAAACTAGCCTTCCACCCTCGCAAAATAAAAGACATTAACAAGAATTATGCTCTCCTTTAAGATTTTGAAAATCTAACTATGCTGGCTTGTGTTTTAACGGATTGTAAAGCAACAATAAGAATGTTTCTTGGGGATTTTACCACAACAAATCTTAATATTAACTTGTCCTTCAAAATATAATAGACACGGAGGAATCGTTACAAGAAGAAGTCCAGATGACAAAAGCATTCACTTTCGAGGCCCTTTCTGGAAAAGGTCGGAGACGTAACCACTTTTTCTGGAAAAGGCCCTTCAAAATATTCTTTGCTTTGAGAATAAAGCATGGTATAGTATAGATTTATATCTTAGCATTGGAATTAGATTTTGCTATCTAATGCATTATCTGTCATGCATGCTACATTGATAGACTTTTAAGACGGTCCCAATTGTCACCTACAAAATACAAAATGCAAAGCGAATGAAAACATAAAAACTGGGGAACTGCAAAAGAATACCTGCAAGCCTTAGCCAAGCGTGCATCAGCTCATGAGCAAGAATGGATCCAGTTAGTAATCTGTACGCAAAAGAACATAATGAGATTCATCATTAAGATTTCGAGAAACATTTAAAGATGTCTAGAAAACAATTGCATGGTAACAAGTTACCACAAATCTATTGAGAGCATCAATCAAGAATACCCAGTTTGCTATATAGCATCCGTCATTAACACTTGAATTTCAATTTCATTGCAGAACAGAGTATCACATGTCTTCTTTCGTGTTAAAAAAAAAAGTTGATAGATTAAAATTTATGACGAGTAAAATGAGAAGATTTACCTTGGCAGTCCATAAAGAATGAGGACTGCAGTTACTTCACATTGCCGCGTAAGTCTATATGGCTCCGTTATAATATCTATGAATCTATTACCAGCCCCAATCCTAGGTCTTCTCCGGACCTGATTATAGATTTGATTATTAGCTCTAAATAAAGGTCGCAACTATTAATTCAAAAAGAGAAAAGAATAGATTTGTAACTTCTAGGGGACAACTCAACTGCGTTAAACAGAGGGAAGGCTCATGAGATCTTACCGTGCTAACAATTTGTTCTTCAGACAAGCAGAGGCCTCTTGTCTCAGGTAAGTGATGATGACCCTGTTTCAAGTATATACAGTAAGTGCTATTTCATAAAACAAACAAACGAAGCAAAACTTATTTCCATTAAGTGTAAGTAATGTTAAAAAGAAAAACTCTATACATGTTTTTCTCCTTCCATGGCTTCATTTAGAGCTTGCCTCTCAACCAAAAGCAAGGGAATCTGCTGTTCAACTTTCATGTTTAGACCTTCATAAAATTCTCTTATATCAAGGTAGAGAGGTTGGCATTCGCTGGTATCCATTATTGCGGAATCCAGACACTCTAGGCATAGCTTCCTTCCATCATCCAGAGTGATGTATTGTGCATCTCCTGGCTAAGATATCAACAAATGAGTAAAGAACTTCAGTACGACGGACATATGAAGGAAGTATGAAACAAAAGATGAAGAGAAGAAACACTAGAAGCAGATGTCACCAACAATTGATATAACAGCGTGGAATTAATATTATTTTGATAACAGTATGCCACTAATTTGAAAATAATTACTCTATGTAATATTCAAAAATATCTCTAGGAAAAACCAGATAACATCGTTAAATCTGACCAGTGACGGCATAACCATTGTCATGATTTTAGGGAGTAATATAGATGGAGGAAAATGAAGACCATTCTATGGTTAGTCAAATATACGTCTAGAAGGTCTAGAAAATGCCTACCTGAGAGCAACTACCCAAATCAAAATACAATTCAAGAGATACTATAACAATTCCAAAAACTCAAGTTTCTGAACTACATTCAAATCTATGTATCTGCATTTATCACGTAAGTCAGAAGTGTGCCTCTAGATTGTTTCTTCATTCATATATTAGACAAAGAAGAGGAGCTCGCTCCAAAAGATTGTTCCAGGAGCACTAAAGTCAAAACTATACTTGTTCAATTATTTACGAGTAAACCTTAAAAAATTTGCCAAACATGTATGCCCAATTTTGCCTTCAGTTAGGAATTTGGAATCCAAAGAGACATTACGACTGTAGAATAATCATGGATGCTACAGGACTCCAATCATCAGAAGATGATATTTAACCGGTAAAAAATCAGCTATTTAAAAGACCATTTAGCTGCTGAAGAAGAAATGAGTCGCAATATCACACTTTGCTTCGATTCTGGTCAGAATATGGACCTCGACAAGGGTTTCCCCTTAGTGGTTGTTTTAAAGATCTCTTCCACCTGTCTTTAACTGCTTGCATGCAAACATTGTCCAAAAGATTTGAATCCATTTCATTACATGTATACTTTATTATTAAAAAATAATACTTCTGGGGCTGCAACCAAAGCAGCACAATAACTAACCTCCATGCGTTCACAACTGCAGCACCTTGGAGTACCATCAACCTCATGAGAAGGACAATACTTCTGTAACCAGAAAGGATGTGCCCTGTACTCAATAAGTCCATTCATATTTGTAGGAATCTGCAAGGACGATCATTGGGGAAAGTGACCTGTTAAAAACAAGATGCTGAAGACATACAAAGCACATGGAAGAAAATTTTGCCATATTGATGACTAAAGACTTGGTCATGAAGGTTTATGATATAATATATCTTTGGAGTTTATAATTTTTATATAATAGCAATCAGTATTACTACCAGTGACTGAGTTAATGAAGTATCTGGATGCACATATACGAATTATACATATTAGTATTACAAGCGGAAGAGACAAATATAACGAAACTTGGATACTTGTGGAAAAATTTGGACGTTGCCATCCATATATTGCAAGAGAGAAAATGTCTAGATTTAAGGTTCATAATACTTCGAACTATCACCTAAATAGCTCATCCTACTGTCCTAAAGATTTCCAAAAAATCGAGATCGAGAACGTGTGATAGATCATATCATGTTTGTTTACCTTCTTTTTTTTTAATCACTGCAACACCATCTAAAGAAGACACCCTCATGGCAGGAAGTTCATTTCGACTTTATTAGTTCATCCTGTTCTACTACATAAATTTTACTGGTGTTATAGTGTTTTGCTTTTGTATATATCATGGTGGTGACCTTCAATTCGAAAAAATAAGAAAAACTTTTCAAACTTTAGGAGCAACATAGAGAAGTAAAAACTTACAAATTTTTGAACTTACAAATTGTTTGCAAACGTCACATTTTGGATGGTAATGCTCTTTATAGCAAGACTTGTGATATGGATGGTCTCCAGACATGGAAAACTGTGAGAAATATCTAGTAATGTTAACTATTTTTTGCACTGTAATAGATTGACTTATTACTTGTACCTACCAATCCTTACCTCATAATCAGCTATAGGTTGATTGCAAGCATGGCAACAGAAGCACTCTGGGTGCCAAACTGCCCCCATGCAGCTCAAAAAACGTCCATGGCCAATCTCATTATTGCATCCAGCACATATTCTGTATAATAATTGGACAGAATATTCTAAGTATTTGAATGCCTATGTCACACCTATACCTCAACCAATGTAGTTAATACCTGAATCCTGAGGAAAAGAAGAATGGTGGTGGTCGATGCACAGGATCACTTTTATGGGGAGGAGAATCAGTGTTAAGACTTTCTTGTAACGCCCTTGCAAGTTGCTCATCTTCCTCCAGGTGAGATCCATTTTCTTCAGAAACACAAAAAAATCAATCAGGCCGAGGGTCCAACGAAAACAATCTCCTTAGGAATATGGTTGTGTATATCTATCGCAGGACTTAACAATGGGTTGTTGTTGCATAAACACAGTACTGCATATTACTCAAGCTGTTTGAAAAAGGTGGCCTTCAATTAACAAGGCAAAGAAGGAACTTTTATGTAAAGCCCATGTGGATGTCCAAAGCTTAGTTGCAGGGACCGTTCAATAATCCTACAAACCCTCCTTGGAACCCCCCAACTGCACTTGTTTTATGCGAATATGGCAAGGTGACGCAGGTGGGTGACCACCTAACTATGTGGCAAAGTGCTACGAATGACCAATTCTATTTTTATTAAAAAAATCATGCAGAGGAGACGTCCTGAGATTGCTAAAAGATGGCAGAGATATTTGACTTTATTTTCAAAATTCAAAATGTGAAATTATTATGGTGGTCAAACTTTTATAACATGTAGCTTTTATGAATTTGAATTTATGTGCAACATAAGCTTGTTTTAGAAATATATCTTATGTATTCTCTTATTCACACACTTCCTAGCAACTCCTATCGTAAGACTTTTCTAAAGTTGCTAGCACCCAGCTCCTGCTACCGCACTTGCACCTGCACTGTCCTTGTGCAATTATGATCCAAAATACTACATCAAACGTTAGTCTTAGAAAACTCTACTGCTGTTACATGTTAACCTTCAAAAGAAGTCAAACAACAACAACAACCCAATGTTAAGTCCTGCACATACGGGGTCTGGAAGGGCAGAATGTACGCAACTATGCACTAAAGAAGGTTATTTCTGTTCTTAAGAAGAAGTAACAGAAAAAAAAAAAAAAATTTGCACTAACAAACTTAATTATCCAAGGGGCGCTGTATAAATATGCACAACTATGTAAAATAGAACTTTTATGGGCAATCCACTCATTGTCCGACTGCTTGTTTTAAAAGTAAACAAATAGCACCCTCGTAAGCTCACATCTCTCATTTTGCCACACACAAATTCTGAATGCCACTATTCTATACCAGCATCAACTTCTTCACCTAAACCTGTCTTTTACTATGCTAATATAGGTAAGGCATAGCTGAGTTGCTTTCAAAAGATGGTGGCCTATATACTTGGAAACTATCATAGGATATGCATAATCCAGATTGTAATCAACAAGAGCTATTAAACACTAACCAATTGGTTTTCCTTTTTTCTGCTCTTCTTCTGTCAAAGACAATGCAATTGCCCGATCTATGTCTTCATTCTCCAAATCAGACAACATTTCCTACATTCAAGCAAGCTCTGTAATTTATTAAATCCGTCATACAACATAACATTTGACAACCTCCAAGACAAGAGATAAGATGTACAACAAGAGAAGAACTATTAAAATCTCACTAAAAAATCCACTTGTCCATCCAAGTCTGACAAGATATTAAGATCCCACTAAAAAAGCTGCAACACAAGAAATTCTATCAACTAATGCAAGGATGCTAAGGAGTCCCCTAAGATCGCCTATAAGTTGCTTTTGACATTGAAAGACACTATCAACAAAGGAATATGTAAGACCTAGCGCAAATTCATGGATGCTATCAAGTCACCCAGGAACATCTATAAGATGTTTTGACATTGAAAGACATTATATCAACAAAGGAAAAATGCAATGTAGCTTTTCGTTATGGCATCATTCAGAAAAATTGACCAAATTATAATAAATCCAACAACGAAATTGAAAATAGTGACCAAATAAAACCACTTTAATTTCTGAACCTAGGAACCATTTTAATTGAAGTTTTTGCATAAGGACTTTTTAGACTTACAATAGCACATGTAGCATAAATAGGTTCCAACTTCATAATCTATAAGTACTGTCAATATCTAAACATCAACACCCTCTCCCTACTTGTTAATTAGATTGGGCTAGGGCAATAACTGGCATATGATTCACCACTTGCATCCTAGTATATGATGTATGACATATATGCATATAGCAGCATCTCTTTTGAAAAAAAAAGTGACACTCCAGTGTAGAAATGGAATCAAACATCAGAGATGAATAATCAATTAAAAAGAGAAAATTCTTTTAAAGAACAGATATTACTGGTGAATGAGATCGTTCATTCCAAGCGTTGTCATCCTCAGATTTCGCATGATATCGTCCTTCCGAAATTTTGTGGCTCGAACCTTTAAATATCTTGCTTAGCCACCCCATACCGCTAGCTGTTACACGATCAAGTCCATAGAATGAGTTTTCTTCGTAACAAAGAAGCAAGTGGCAAGTTACTTGCCAGACAAAGACAATGGAGCAATAAACATATTAACCATGTAGTTATGGCCCACTTAAACTATTAACATCCATAGAAGGAAGAATTGCATAGAATTCTCCATAAACAATAGTGTGAATGTAAAAGGCAATAAAATATCAAGCTTCTCACTTCAGATGATGACATGCTGTGTAAGGTTTGAGTAGTCCTACAAAAGATTAATACTCTAAACAGCCTATTATGCTAAACAACTGGGAGAATTTACGAACTGGCAAAACTATACCATTTCTAAGGTTACCTGCCGGCCGTTGAAAGTTATTTTGAGAATTATATTAAAATTCATAACTTGTTCCTCCCTTGAATATCATAAACTAAGAAAGGAATTAGACGATGACGATTTTCATGGGGTTAAGCTTACGCATTAAAATGGCAATTAAAAGTCTTAACCATCACGAGTGGTGACAGGCGGCCAAAACATACAACAGAGGTAGCAAATTATGATAGTGTTTGTTACTCATACCATAGATAATAATACATTAAAAAAACATTAACATATCTACTGGATATTGGATTCAATTAGAAAACACAATTAAGTGAAATTATACAAATATGAAAGACCACTCGAAGAAATTTTAAGATACTTCTCTTCATATCAAAATCATCTAATATCGATTTTGATGCGAATTGCGAAAAAATCAACGACATGCAATTTTACAGCTAAATCTTCATACAACTACCTCGAAACACATACAGAAATTTCCAAGCTACTCGATCAAGCTCGATCGCAGATCAAACACTGCGTCGTCGATCAGCAAAGAAACAATAGAATCTTTCTTGATGATATTCAAACTATTCTTGTTACCCATAGAACGAAAAAACTGAAACTGCTACCACAAAAGACAAAAGCTAGAAAAGCGAAGTCACTTTCACCATCTGCAAGGATCAATACAGCCACGTTCAACAAATAAATAATTTTTTTTAGAAAAAAAAAAAGACATGGCGTAGAAGCTCCGATTCACCAAAATTGTGTCGGGAAAAAAAAGAGATAATTAATCTTACGAAATTGTTGCTGCTGGATCGATTTACAGCGATTGGATGTGAGATTGAATGGACGAATACTAAACGAGCTATCGATGGATTGATCGGGCGGCTCGCTTTGGCGTTGGTTGCGCGGTCCTTCTCGAGAGGGGGCCGCTTGCTTGCCTTGCTTTGTAAACGCAAGAGACCGCGAAGTCTTCAGTGTGAAAATACGTAAAATTTATATTAAAAATTACAAAATTTAATTAATAAAAAGAGGATTTTCTCTATTTATCTATTAAATTAGTGGATTAATTTGACTTTCTTTTGGCTGCTGACTGTACTTCAGCTGGCAAGATGCAATTAGATTCCCCTGCTCATAAATTTAATCGTACGGCGGAAAATAGATGTTGCTATGTCTATCCAATAAAATTCAAATTGAATTTATATATCATTATATCCCATATTAGTAATTAGAAATCTTTTGTGCCCTGCTTTGTCAAGAAGCTGGCCAAATAATTCTGATATAAGATGAGTTTTAATTGAAGTGCGGGCCATTAAATTTAAACTATAAAAAAAATTAATTTATGTTCTACTTCTTAACTACTTCTTAAACGATAGTAATAATTAGTTATAAAACAATCCTAATTAGTCTTATACAATTGTTTCTTACACATATTTTTAATATCTAACTTATATCACCGCATATAATAAACCGATGGAAATAGAGCAATGAGTGGAGTGGTCATCATAATTTACAAATTTGATTTTTAAATTATATTAAGTTCACTTATATTTGAAGATAAATGGTAAAAATATTTTTTCCTAAAAAGGTACGTTGATTCAATTTCAATAAACCAATTAAAAAAAAAAAAAAAAAGAGGTTTTCAGATATCAAGAATAGATGATCTTTCTAATTATGGACATAGCATACGTTAGAAACTTAGTTTCACCTTCACAAAACTTCTAGCAAATTAACAAGCCATGATATTTTTTGACCGTCGAGTTCAATTCTATCTTATATCTCAACCGAATATCGAACCGTAAATGATGTAACCACATGGTTGCGCATAAATTTTATTTAGGAATTTGCAGTCAAACAAAAGAAGCTACGGCCAATGAGCAATGCTCAACCCATTTGGCTATCATGTCATTATCAAGTTGAATATTAGCTCTCGGTTATACAATTCTAACATTAAAAAAATAATTTTAAAAAAATGAATGATTCATTTTTTAAGGGGTGGGTGCTCATAATGAGTGATTATTTTGCTAATTTGGATATTGGTAAATTGTAATAAAATAAAATAAAATTAACGAATGTTTCATTTTTTGGGATGGAAGTTCTTAATGAGTGATTATTTTGCTAATCTGAATATCGGTATAATTCTAATAAAATAAAACAAAAATAATGAATGATTAATTTTTAGAGTGCGGGTGTTCATAATGAGTGATTATTTTGCTAATTTGGATATTGGTACAATTCTAATAAAAATAATGAATGATTCATTTTTTGGGATGGGTGCTCATAATGAATGATTATTTTGCTAATTAGGATATTGATTTAGGCCAATTATGTCATCACATCATGTGTCCAAACAGAATAATGGGCTTAAAGCTGGCTCTAACCTAACCAATTTAACAAATAAATTCATTTGACCAAAAAAAATAATAATAATAAATTCATCAACTAAACACACTTTCTTTTAAATTTTGCCAAATACAACAAAGAACGACAAGCTCTGATTAAATTTTCATTTCCTTTTGTCGGTCAAGATTAATTTTTCATTTTCTGTGAGTTTTTCGACGGGACATGCAAATCACATTATCGCCGGCTTGGCCCATAACTATAAGGATAAAATAAAGCCCTAGCCAAGAGCACTGCTATTCATCGAGGCTATCAAGTCTCATCAATCTGTCCAATAAAAAATATTTGGTCCTGATTCTATAATGACCATATGAAGCTCCAAAAATGACATTTTATGTCACCAAAAATATAAAGTTACAGCACTTTTACTGGACATATCCTACATGATTCTCAACATATTGGGTTTCCTACAGAAAACATAAGAAACTAACAAATTGATTAGAAGGGGGGAGATTCTGAATCATCTAACAAGAAAAAGATTAAGATAAGAACTTTACAGGAAATATTCACTTGGTATGTTGTAATTTGGAGGAACATTGAGGAAGGGTATCAGCCGATGACAACTGCACCAAAATGTTTATAGACATTACAATAAGGGCAACCGCGAGGTGACACCATTACAACCACCAGCCAAGGTGGAGGGGCGTATGTGCGATGGGGCTGACTAGACCTACGCCAGCATACCTCCCCTCCTATCCATGATTTTACGCGGTATAAAAGGAGCTAGTTTCGTCCAAAATGTATGAAGGCACACCCGGAAATCAAAGCCGCGTCGCCTGATAGTGAGGCCAAAGCCCTTGCCACTAGACCACGCGGTCACCCCTTCATAGAGATTACGATATATTGCATAATTGACCTTGGCGCAGAAATAACCGACTGATTCTCTCTTAACGCTTGAAATATTGAGGAGCTTTTCCAGCCTTCTTGGACCAACTTTCTTCCTCTCAACTACTCGAGCATCCCGAGTCAAAAGGCCTTCCTGCCGCAGAGGAGCCCTATGGTTCTCGCTGACCTTGAGCAAAGCACGCGCAATACCCAAAGAGATCGCTTGAGCTTGACCCCAGAAACCACCATAGAGTCAGCAAGGGAGTCTCGATATACTGTAGCCATAGAGGATTTCCTTGAAGATATTCCTGAATGAGGGAAAGAACAGCGTTAATTAAAAAAAAAAAAAAAGAAGCAAACGTCAGAAATCAATTTTAAGAATGACGGCAAGCAACAGGCTCTTCACATTTTCTAGCAATTCCACCATGTGCATAGGTTAACAAATTCCTGTAAATTTATTTCTTTAATCATAAAGATTGTTTGTATCGGACACAATTAAGAGCCATAATTCCATCCTAGAATAGTGACCCTGAAAGTTGACGTTCTTAAGCTAATACAGATAGAAAATGCTTGGTATTCCATTTGCGCACAAGTTATTGTCATAAGTAAAAAGAAAACCAAACATAAGGATCATCGCAACCCGTACTAGTTTAGACCTAGCCACTGTAATGAGCACCTACTAGATGCTAATATTGTTTGTTATGTACTCAGACTCCTTGATTTACCTTGCCGCACCCGTGGCAGACACATATCCGGCACTTCAAATGCGTGCAAGTACTTGGATATGATCCTTTACTAATACTAGAAAATACTTAAATATTCTAAAAGATGATATTTCTAAAAGACGCATATGGCACTTCAAATGTGTGCGAGTACTTGGATATGATCCTTTTGTTTGTACAATAAATACTTAATATTGTGCTTAAATATTCTAAAAGATGATATTTTTGAACAAAAAAATTATGGTGGTCAAAAAATTTTTGATACATCAAAGCAGGGTTTGAGCTGAATAATTTTGATACATCAAAAACGTTCTGAAGATACAGTTTTTATAAAATTTCTTAATATTTTATTTTACGGTTTTGTCAAAATAAAAAAAAACACCTACTGTGATGCATCATAAAATATTGATACATCAAAAGATTTTGATAAAATTCTGAAGATTTAATTTGGGTTTTGTCCCAAAAAATAAAAATAAAATCTGCTGTATTACATCAACGCAGGGGTTTGAGCTGAATACCTCTTTAGCTTGAAACTCATCTCTAAATAGAGTTAGATTGTAGGATGATTTCATAGATGATGAATTAATAGATAATTAGATGTTTAGAAATAGAAGTGTACAGTATTGCTCTACTGAGAAAAACAAATCTATAATCTACAGACAGCAAGCCTTGCTGTTTAAACGAACTCCCTTCGAACCCATCAGATCGAAATCGAATTATCTCACCCTCCCATTTACTTGAATAACATAGTTCACTTATGATCGATATCTGGGGAGTAATCTGTGAAAAATTCTGGGTGCTCTATTTTCATCAGATTGGTATTAAAATCCACCAACAAGCGGCAGATTCTCACCAGTAATCTCTGCATGAGCATATACCATCCTTGAAGTGGTGGAAACGCTTGTTGTCCCTCACAATGATCTCTCTTCTAACAATCTTCGACATAATCTTGATGGCATTGTGGCAATCCCCGCATATCCTCAGATTCTTCATGATCCTCAGTGTTGTCCCCGGAGCAGTGTTAATAAGCCCATAGGCAATAGCCAGCCTCTCGCTGTGATACATCAGGGCTTTCTCCTTTGCCTCCTCGTCGATATCATGCAGCACGAACCTTGTATCAGGTACGTAACCTTCTAGCCTCATTTTTTCATGCAACTCTCTCACCTTCTCGTATGCCTTCCTCTTTGCTTCATTAACACCATGACTTCTTGAATCTCTCTTCTTCAACCTCGAATTATTTTTCGTTATTTCGGGAAATATGACGGTTCAGAAATTACTTCGAACAGCTGACGGGCTTCTTTAGTACTGCCCATCTTGCAGTACGCCACTGCTAATTGGTTGATAAGTGTAGTATCATCCTTCAAATGGGATCCCTTTATGTAGTTATGAACTTCCCTTAGGAACTCCAATGACCTAGTTTCACTACAAGCTTGCAATAGCAAAATAAGACTCTGGATTTGTATCGGAGCTGTGTCTGCCTCCATTTCCTTAGTAATTTGGAATGCTTCTGCTAAACTTTTATCTTCGCATAGTCGTTGGAGAAACCAGAATCGTTGTTCTTCTGGTAGAATCCTGCTGGAAAAACTGGAATTGTCTAGACGACACGATATTGGAAGCAACTTCGGATCTCCGCCTGCTCTAGCTGCTTTCTTCGGAAGAGATTTTTGAGACTGCTGATGAAGAAATCTTGAGTCCTTCAACAAAGAGAGGTCGTTGAATATGTTTAAGTCAGGAATTCTTGCTTTGGTTGGTAAAATGAAGCTCATGAAGCTGGCTGTTGCATAACTTGTACCCATTCGGAATAAGAAAAGAGAATCCAGAGAAACAATGTTCATAACTGGAGAATAAAAAATCGGAGGTTGGTAGTAGTTTATAACCAGACAATATATTAGATTGACAAAAATACCCTTGCAATGACGATAAATAATGTGTACTTGTAAAAGAAAATAGCCACACACAGACATATATATATATATATATATATATATATAAGCATTTCCCTTTTTTTCTCCATAATTCGAAATTACGTTTTTACATTTTCTTATTTCAAAATGATATTTTTTGACCACATAAAATAACGAAATTGTCGTTATCTTTTTCTTAAAGACAAGGAAAATTGACTTGACAGAAATGGCTTCGTCGGTCAAGTGCCATAAAAAGATTATCCTAAGCATATTTTTGCAAGTTTGAATTATCGGGGGCATAAAAATGCAAATACCCCATACAAATACAAACTAAATATCGGAAACTAATTCAAATGCAAATCTCAAGTATAAAAAGCTTTTGCTCTGTAATTAACTGCATGATACATAACTTATGGGCACTAAGAATTGGTCTCACAATGATTGATATGAGAAAACAATTTTGCCACTTATTATTGGTATTGAGGATGTCTCCATATCTTTTGTTACAACAGCAGGAAAATAATGAGGTCTCAAATAAAGCCATAGAAAGTAAGTCAACTAAATTCCTAAAATGTCAAATTAAATGGAAAATTATAATTTACTTGTCGCCGTGAAGATGGATAGGTCCAAACACCTGCTCTGTTTGCTCTCACAAAGAAATTTATACATTTACTTTCAGAAGGTTCAGGCCAGAAATTGTTTGTGGTTGGTAATAAACCTGAAAAACTTCAGAGAATTCCTTGAGCAAATAACCATGAATGACATCAATCAAAGTTCCATCACGAGTTGTTCTGTAAGCTGAATGCCTTAACAACTCAGAGATATTCCCAACCTGGCGATCCCGAATGCCACAGGGAATGATACGCTCAAAAGGAGTCAGATCAGTTGTAACATTCAGAGCAAGTCCATGATAAGATATCCAATGAGAAACACGAATACCCATTGCTGCAACCTTCTGATTTCCTGAAAATATAAACAAAATGGCATGAACCCTAATTTTGAAGAAATAAAATTAAAAAGTAGCATTAAATAACATAGATGCTGTATGCTCTCATGCCATCTGACAGCAAATGACAAGAGGATATAATCTGTCTCAGAGTTGAAAACTTTGATGTCAAATAACTTCTTAAATTTCTTATGAGCTACCACCACCGTTCACATTCAAACATAATTAAACAAAATAATGGATAAGTGAAAGACACGAAGAATGCTAAGAACAAGAAAACAGCAAGAAAGAACCATACCTACCCAAACTCCAGTAAAACCTTTTAGTCTCGATGCATGGATAGAAAAAGCAGAAGATAATGCACGGATTACGACTTCTTCAAGTGATCTAAGATACCAATGTAGGTCCTTTTTGTGGTAGTGCAGGTTGAGAATAGGATACATAACAAGCTAATTAAAAAAAGGAAATAGTTAGAAACAGCATTTTTGTACGAGACATGGTCAAGTACCGACATTAAACCAAAAGATCAAACACCAAGCTATACATTAACGATGAGTTTGTCTCCATCTGAAGTGCATAAGGTGGTGCAAAAGGGATACCGCACATTCTAAATGATGGATTCCAAAATACATTTAAAACATTTTCTCCAAAAAAAAAGAAAATGGTGTAAGGGATGCTTCCACCTCCAGAGATGCTTTTAGATTTATATAATAGCATTATCTGAAAATTACGCATGCTATTATATTGTCCGGGCAGCAGTATAATCAAAGAAAAGATACTTTGTTAAGCAGGTAAAATTAGCTTCGAAATTTCATTATAAATAAATCACAATTACATGACGTCAAAAACCGGCTTTATCAATCAATTGCAGCTATAAACCATCAATATCAAGTTTATTTTGTATATGTAGTTTAGAATTGAGAAGCTTAGTTATAGACTTACTAGTATAAAAGCAATACCTGTCCAGGACCATGATACGTGACTTCTCCTCCGCGTTCTGTCCGATAAACGTCATGAGGAGCATTTTCCACATCGAACTTCAAATATTCTTCTGAACTACCAGCGCCCAACGTATACACAGGAGCATGTTGAAGAACAATCAGCATGTCAGAGTGATCCTCATTTCTTTCTTTTAACGCCAGTCTTTGGTGTAATAAAGACTTTTGCCAAGACCAAGCCTCTTCATAAGGAATAAGCTCCTTGTAAAGATCAATCAATTGACACCTGCTTAATCAAATAACATTTTAACATATGATGACATCATTGTAGGAATTTTCAAGATGGTTTTCTAGCAAAATTCAGTTGAATATAAAACAAAAATAAACATATCTTCAGGCATCTTGACTCATTGACATCATAAACATTAAGTGATAGCATATGCATGCAAGATATAATTACCGGTCAGCACAAAAATAGAGTGCACAACTTGCAAGTTGCAAAAGATGAATGAGAATGATATGCAAGCAAGGTTTAATGCCATGGCACCTTTTCCTAAAGCTAAACTACAAAGTTTCCCATAAAATAGCTCTAATCTCTCGAGCATAAATCTAGTTGCCTTACCAAAGGATTTGGATTCATGTTCTAACAAACTGTAAGAACAAAAAATTAGATAAATCACTGGACTAAATTTACCAAAAGCATGTTATGTAATGGCACTCTATGCTTCAATATAGTTTTTATTCTGAGATCAGTCAAACATACTAAGATAAACAAAAAAACAGAAAAAAAAATTACCTTCTTTTGGCTTTCCCATCTACATACTAAGATAAACAAAAAAACAGAAAAAAAAATTACCTTCTTTTGGCTTTCCCATCTGCTGAAGTAGCAATCTCGGACTTGGAATAGTAACTCTGATCAGCTCTGAATTGACCAATAGCAGAGGGTGACCGCGCCTGCAACTTTTTCCTTTGAATTTGTATAAGATGTGGAGATCCGACTCCAGAAGTGGAGACGATCATTGTTTTCGTCCAGCTGAAGACGATAAAGAACCAGAATTAAAGCAGCTATAACAGATACCAAATTTCTTAAAAATAAATTGGCACAATAATTATCCATTGCTACTCTTAACTCGCACCAATCCTAGAGAGAGAACAAAGTCAGTAAGGATCAAAGAATTAGTTGGTGTTGGTCGATGACAAAAGTAGCTATCCCGTGATAGCCGATCCTCGATGAAATCAAAGTTTGGCCTTTTATTTGTTTACACGATGTAACTATTCAAAATAAGGAGGCATTTTGTCGAACAAATTACCAGCAACACCACGTAGTACTTGGACCATCATAATCTTTGATCGAGTTGACATCGGTCGATCAATTAAGTGTTCGAACGCTGATTAGGCAAAGAGAAACGGAACAGCCAACACCAGGTTTTTTATGTGGAAACCTTCGAGGAATACGAAGGAAAAACCACGGGCGATTACGTAAGCCAACGCAAGAGAAGAATCACTATGATATATAGAGTTACAAGACATCTCTCTCTCTTTCTCTCTCTACCGAGATCTGAAAAGCCTCCGGACACAATACTCTCAAGAACACCAATCGGACTTTGTGTAGATTGCTAGGAGCTCTCGCGTGCGTGAATTTTGATCCTATCTACACTGCAGTCCTGGGCCTTTTATAGGCGTTACTTGGTATGTGCCAGGTTGTGGCAGTTACTGGATTAGTGGATCCAACGGGGATCGTGGGTTGACTAGTCCTCCTTGAGCAAAGTCAGCGACCACAATCACTAGTATCGCGGCCCGAAATTGGGGTCGGATAAAGTAAAGAAACTTTTTTTTTTAAAAAGTAAATAATATATAGTATTTATGAAACAATGAAACATTATGAGCTAGCACTTCCAAGATACTCTAAACTATTACAATAACCCGAATTAAACAAATAAGATGAAATAAATTAAACCTCACCAAACTATAAGCCCGCAAGCCTCACTTTACACGATCGTCATGACAACAATCCACCTGGAAAAAGAAAAATGAGGAATGAGTACAATGACTCAGTGAGTGATAAAATCCCTAACACTCCCTAGGAGTGCTAAGACTGCAACTAGTCTACCAAGTCACTACAAGGCGTAAGCTATATTAATACAAGCACACATAGCGATATATTATCATGCAGATCAGGTCTATTAAATCAAATTCATAATTAAGCATAACTATCAAATGGGTGTGCTGCATTTATCAAACAAATACGCATATTAATATATTATCATCATACGCATGAATCTATCAAAACATTCATACATAGACATTAGCATTAATAAACACGATCATAAAGCGCACATTATATTTCAATCCACATGATATGTATGATATAGAGAACAACACAATGCACATGGACAACATGATGCACATGAGCAAATGTTTCTTCATTTCAATATCAAAGAATATGTAGGTTGTAGGAATGTCCCGTCCACAACCAAATGATCATGAATTTATCTTTTAATTATTATTATTAAGGACTCATTGTTGTGTACATCTACGAGTCCCTACCATGGGTTAACGGTGGCACCCCTAGTTAAATGGCGCCCCCTGCCATTCGGTCAAACTAACGTCCGCGGCAACGTAGTGTCAAAAGAGGGTCTAACGTCGGGTCACTCACTACCTGGGTCCGTTGGGTGCACCCGACGCCCACCGGTCCGAAGAACAACCCAAAGTGCCCATAACATCGCACCCACGTTTGACGGCTCTCTTGCCAACCTGTGGCGTGTGCATATAGCACCAATCGTGAAAACCTGAAAGATCTTATTCGTACTGTTCACCATGCACCATCCCGTGCCACAACCACTATATCATACCAGCCTAAAGCTGGCCCCACACAACGGAGGAATGTGGAACACGTGTGGTCATGTGAACCAGTTACGAACCTCCTCCTCGGGAGCATAAACATATTTCCACACACATTATCAAGCATGCAAGCAAGCCTCACATAATCTCTAAGCCAAGCACACACGTCCAACCTCATAATGTGACATGCAATCCAATGGGAGGGTACTATGCGTGCAATGCATGAACGTGCATACTGAATGCTCAATCAAGCCATAGACATGCTCAACCAATATTCATAAGCATACACATATCAACGAGAGTTATAATATCATCCATCGAGCATTCTATGTAAACAAACGCCCGCATGCACATCATATGATCAAACCTTAGCAAGCATGCTTGCATCATATAGCATGCACACATCAGAACCATCCATATAGGGCAACGCAATCACATTTACGTGTCACATAATAATGCATCAGTACTTACAGTTACATATAAACAACGTACAAAATCAACTACCGATACTCGTAAGAATACCAAATCATCGGTTCTAAGTACGTCATTTATCATATAAACCTTATGGTAGTTATATTCCTTAACTCTCTCGTCCTAGAGTTAAAAGGAAGTGGACGCCATAAAAGCCAAGCAATTACGTGGAGTTGCTCTGAACCCCATGAACAAAAGCCTAAGTGTCGTTAACTCTAACTTAGGTCTATGTCCTCTAAAATCATATGCATTTTCAAATAACACATTAGCTTAACCCCACTACCTAGGGTCAATAGCTTAAACTAATTTCTAAGTTAATCATCGTCATATGTTTAGGTTGCCGATTAAAATCGAAGTTCGACATGCATGGATACAAACAAGCGTGTCATATCGCGAATTCATCTTATGCCACATATTTGCAAGAATAATAGCGAATACCAAACTAAATTCACAGGAGAAGAGAGAGGGAAGGATCACTCACAAAATGCCCCGATTGTACCAAATCAAGGCTAGCACATCGGCGTAGATCCGCCACGGCTTCGCTGAAATTGACACCACCAACACGTTCGGGATGTCGAGGAGACGCTGCGTGACAACCGGGTTGTGGAGAGGTTCGCCGGAGACGGTTGGCCGGCGAGGCCGCGGCGGCGGAGGAGCTAGGCGACGATCGAAGGAGACGGCGGTGCAACGAACGCCTTCGACGCGTCCATTGCGGCGGCGTGACTGCAGGTGATGGGGACGGCGCTGGCGCGGCCGGAGAACACCAACCGAAAGAGAAGCTCCGGCGCGACAACGACTCCAATCGGTGGCGGCAAGATGGCAGCTGCAGGTTACAGCGACGCCAAGGTCACGGGCGGAGGCGACGAACTACGGCGACAGCGATCGCGCGACGGGGGCTCCGGCAACGTGCGCTAGGGAGAGAGAAAACACGATCGCCAGAGGGAGAGAAGCCGAGACAGGGAGGAGACGGTGGCGAGGCAACGTGCGCTCCGGAGGCAACGTGCGATCCGGCGGCAACACGACCGACGACGACGCGGCGGCCGGCGGCGCGACGGAGAGGGAGAAATCGCGAGAGAGAGAGAGAGATGCGCGTGAGAGAGAGAGAGAGAGAGAGAGAGGGGCCAGGGAGTGCGTCTGGGCTGAGTCGGTTACACCTGGGCTCGGCTGTGCCGAGCTAATTTGGCTCGGTCAGCCGGGTTCAGCCCAGTTCGGACCCAATTTGGCATGTTGTAATATATGGAAGTGATGTATTTCATAGCATAAAATTAAGTATTAATTTATATAATATAAAGCATAAAAATATAAGAAAATTAAATTTTTTAACATTATCATTTTATATATGACTAACATCCGTACATCACACGAATATATATATATATATATATATATATATAATTATATATATATATATATATATATATATATATATATATATATATATATAAGAGTATCTGAAAGGGTACAAGATTGTACCTAGGCCATGTGCCTGCATAGTTAATGAAGGAATTGCAGTGTATGTCAAATGTTAGTTTACTATAGTATATACTAATCAAGTAGTATTTGTTCATAGCTAAGACTTGCTAATAGTGTTTGTACATTGGTTAAATATCATTTAATTATCAGTATATACTGATCAGGTAGTATTTGTAATTTTCTATCTTCTCCTTTTTCTGCCGTCAAGTTCCAAAAGGTTGAAATAGTCGTCGGTGTTTGAGAACTATATATGTTAATTTATGTATATAAAACAGTAAGGGACTTATGTTTAGATTAGAATTGATTGTAATTGGTGAGGATGTTACTGTTGTGCTAAAGCACTGAGCATTTGTCTGTGAGTTGTAACTGCGGCTGGTAGATGAAGTTAGCTCAGTTGGTAATCTAATAAAGTGCTTGAGAAGGGAGTCAACATTAGCTTGAGTAGGGAATATATGCTTACTGTACTTGATAGTGAGTATAGGTAAGATTATTTTCACAAACAAGGAACTTATGTGTTTGAATCAGATGTTTAGCTCTATGGGATTATAACATCCCAATTGAATGTCAGAAAAGAGTAAACAAAAATAGGTGCTTAACAAGAACTTTGGTGATTTACTCTATGGTAGATGGAAGGCAAGGATTGAAATATGTGATACATCTTATGGCCTTCTAACTCCTTTCACGTCATCATACTTGTGGCTATTTAAGGTTAGGCACCTTATTTTTAACTAGCAAATGCTTCGTAGGGTGATTATTGTTGAGCATTATCACATTCAGTGTTTTTTGGTCAACTCATTCGTACCCAAGAGCGCTCCCTATAGTGCGCCATTACGCTTGAGTCGCTTGACAGGCATTGAGACTAATAGATCCCATGCATCCATTCGCCTGCCAGAGCGGCCGGGAGATCACCAACACAAGCATAGTGCTCTGACTCCAGCACATCATTATAAACTTCCTCAATATCCCAGAACCATTGCAATCCTAAATTACAAAGTCCAGCATGGCGGCAAGCTGATAGCACCCTCTCAATTGTAACCTTAGATTGAATGGTGCAGGTGGCCCTTTACGGTTGTGGCTTCGAATTTCGGGATGTCATGAATTGGAGACTAGGCTATTCTGTGAATTTTAAACTGGGTTAGCTAAGTTTCTGGATCGATAACTTTCATAATTTTATGTCTTAGGTCGGAGTTTTATTACTTCATGATTATGTCCATATCCAATTCGGACTCGAGTACTCTGTTAGAATATGGTGTCAGTAAAATAATTTGATATATATTGTTAGAAAGTGTTATTAATGCATTTTTCAGATAAATATTCCTATCAAATAATCTTTCAAGATAACTAGTTAGTTTCAGACGAATCAGACCTGGCTGTTTTGAAACATTGATAGCTGGAACTCCATATGGACGATAATGAAGTGATCGGCGTGTAATGAAATAAACAATCTACGTGGTGGAGTTCAGTCCACGTCGGATTCCTCTTAACAGGTCTATGTACGTGATCCTGGCTTGCCATGCTATTTTCCATTCTGTCGGTATACTTTCTAGATGAAGAAGAGTGAGTTGGCTGCACGTAATGAGATTCCAGCTGTCAAACACATCTTTTCAGACACGTTCAGACTGTGTCTTGAGATAGGCTCAAAATGTCCCTGTCATTCATAATTGTCATATAAATATATATATATATATATATATATATATAAGTTAATTCCACATCAGCACCAATTATTACTTTCTATTTTGAAAACTCAATATAGCCAGATTCTTCTGAGCAGTACATTGTTAAATGCAAACAACTTATCTATATACGTCCACTTATTCTACTTTGACATTTATATTCCATATAAATACAAGAAGTCGCCAAAGCTGGTGTGAACTTCAGTATAGCAAAATTCTACAACTTTTAGATTTTTTTTTTCTGAAAAGAAATATTACTATTTAAGATTATTTTGATATTAAGAAAAGATTAATGAAATATTATCCAAGTCAGGCATTTAATTTGTAATTAACCATATTAGTTACCACTTTTTATTTTTCATCTATTTTACATGGTCCTAATTTTTTACATAATCAATAAATTTTTTAAGAATAATATTTCTCTTTTCAGAAATAGCTTTAGCTAAAATGCATCGGCTAAAAGGTGACGTATCTATAGGATGTTAAGGCTTTGCTATCTACCTCCAAGAAATAACACATGCTGATATCGTACAATGAAGACCAAATATCACGCTAAATATATCTGTAATTTTGATATTTTTACGGATCACGAGAAAATTATGCAGATCACGAGGCGTATGTGTGGTGAAAATTGGTTGTGTGTGATTTGTTGAGTAATTTATTATAGGTGAGTAGTTTTTCCACTATTTTTAAAAATTTGATAAATTAACCTTTGTAGACCAGCTTTTAGTTTTATCTTCGCACTATTATATTAGCAATTCAAGAATTGTATTGATTTGTAAAAATTGGAGAGGGCTTGATATGAAAAACCCTATTTAATTCATAACTGGATACGACAGAGGTCCATGTGATAACCACGTTGTTCCTATCAACAACTAGATACTAAGCAGCGCTGAATTTACAGTGTGTCCTACTAAGCGCCACTTTTGATCCCACATCATCAAGAAGAACACTATGGGAACTTCATCCGGTCGGACCACATGATCCAGCGCCACTGGCCAGATCAGCCCGCCAGCCAGGCCATGCAACGTGGTGCATTTAGTCGTGCTCCACTTTCGCGGAACGGATAGCGACGCTGCTGCGCGGGGCCCACGGCCAAGATCTCGCTGCTTCCGGATGAGATCCACGGGCATCGCTCGCCCCCATGCCCGGGACCACCGCGGGCGCGCACTAGGAGGCAGCGCAGCGCCAGCACCAGCACCAGCACCGATCGACGCCTGATCTCGCGCAACCATCATCCAACAGTCCGCTCGCACGCGAAGCGTCCAGACTTGCAAGTCCCTCCCTATATATTCTCGTGAGCCTCTCAATACAATCACACACACACACACACCCTCCCCGTCGCACCACAGGCCGGTCGGAGATTTGGGTTGGATTTGCTGTGCTGAGAGGAGATTTGAGCGTGAAAGATACAGGGAGATGAGGAACGAGGGATTTCTGAAGATGAAGACAGACGTTGGCGTAGCCGACGAGGTGATCTCCGGAGATCTCAAGCAGCTTGGCGATGCTGCGAAGAGGCTCGCTAACCATGCGATCAAGCTTGGCGTCAGCTACGGAGTTGGTTCTACCATTGTCCAGGCAATTGCTTCGATCGCTGCCATGTATGTCCTTTCTTGTAGTGTATAGTCGTCAAATGTCAATATATAATATAGTCGTGAATATAGAGCTCTTGAACGATTGCTAGGAAAATCTAACACATCCGTTTCAAATTATCTTTATCTATCTGTTTAGAAATTAAGTTATGATAGATTGTTCTCAATTCCTATAACTGGAGAGCAAAGGTTATGGGAAAGTAACTTAATACCAAGTGAAGGACCCTGAATTGGAATGTCAATACCACACTTGGTTAGTCAAAAATATTATAAACATTTTATGACTGTATGATTCCCTTGTGGGAATTCATATTACGATAGATCAATAATCTATCTTTCCAGCAATTTTGTTCATAGGACTTTATATTTTATCAAAATAATCTCATTATTCCAGCATTTCAAATAAGAAAAATTATAGAACATGAGAATGCAACATTTTGGGAATTTAATTTTTGTGAGAATTCCTGGGAAGTTTGATTTTCATTAGAATTTTGCAAGGCAGTGAAACGAAAATAGACTTAAACTTTTACAGGTCTTTGCAAATTGTATCAGGTAGTGAATTAGTTAAATGATTGAGGTCCCAATAAATTGGCACTCTTTAGTGGTCATTTAGGTGCTCCTTCTACATCTTTTTATGCTAAATTGTGTGTTCTACATCTCTTAAGGAAGTTCTGTTATGTGAAAGTTATTCGCAAAGATATTTTCTTATCAACATAATGATTCTGTTATGTTTTTTTCACTAATATGAATTATTTTGTTTCTGTATTTGGAGTGACTAAACAAGCTTAAGAGGTTTGAGCATATAGCCTTCAATATCTTGTTTCTATTGCAAGTCTTATTAAAGACTTGGTAACCCTTGTATGTGTGCATGGTTTGATGTTCCTTAAAAGGACACTATGTTCTGCTGAAGTTGTTTTACGAGCAGTCTTCAATTCTTTTCTTTCGGTTTTCTTCTTGCAGCTATTTGTTGATATTGGACCGGACTAACTGGCGTACAAACATCTTGACGTCACTTCTAGTTCCATATGTATACTTGAGTCTTCCTTCAGCGATATTCAACCTTTTCAGGTTCAACCAGATCTTGTAACTTTTTTTTTTTTTTTTTGGAAGGTGATGGAAAAATGTTGGCGAAATTATGGATAACTAGCAGAATTTGCTTATTACCCAATGTATTAGTAAAGTAGGTTGATATGCAAAAGGCATAAGAAGAGGGTTGGACATGTTAAAATCGTCCCAATGAATTTAATTACTTGATCTCTTTTATTATGAACCTGTTTTAGCAGAAGTATATGGAGTAGATATATTGCAATGTTAAAAAACTGTTGCTAGGTAGTGCTACCTTAAACTTGATCATTAATATGTTGGAGAGTATAGATGAATAGCAAGAGAAATAACCATAGCAGGATTAAAGAAGCTTTAGGGAATTATAGTACGGAGATATTTTCTTTCGCAGGATGATTTGTTGAGAAAAATCGTTGTCAAGGGGTGTTTATATCTCGTATTATACATGAATTAATTAGATTCTACTGAATGTAGCTTCAATTGGCATAGCTCAAATGAACACAACATGGACACTTCTTTTGCTTTCACTAACGTTCAACTTATACATCGCAGGTTTTCCAAAATTGATTTACTGCGGCTAACATGTTGTTCCTAATTACAGGGGCGACCTGGGCAGATGGCTTTCATTCATTGGGGTAGTGATGAAGCTCTTCTTCCACCGACACTTCCCAGGTTTGTTCTTCAATTTCATACAAAGCTTATATAAAGTCAGCACTAACCTGCTTTTTCCGATTTAAAAAATTTCTTCCGTAAAGCACATATATATTTCCTTTTAATGCAATTTTCCTACTTGTCTCAATACCAGTTGGTATGCTATCAGTTTATAAATTACTACGCTACTTTTTTTATGGTTTTGAAATTTTTAATGATGTTGCTTGTATATGTTTGAATTGGTTTTTTCCTTGTTGCAGTAACCTTGGAGCTGATCGTATCTCTCATTCTCCTGATTGTGGTTACCCCCACCTTCATTGCCCACACAATCAGAGGCGGTCTCATTGGAGTTTTCATCAACCTTGCAATCGCCTGCTACCTCCTCCAAGAGCACATTAGGTCAGCTGGTGGCTTCAAAAATGCATTCACAAAGAGCAATGGGATTTCAAACAGCATTGGAATCATCATTCTCTTGATCCACCCAATCTGGACCTTGGTGGTGTATTTCCTGTAGACATCTATACTGCAAACTCTCCGAATACTCGACTTCCCATGTCGCGGCATATAATTGAATAAGTGGCATGATTTGCCAGGCGTGTTTGTAAATGTGTAAGCCTGCATATGTATTCCTGGTCCATGCGGTCATGAGTCCATTTCTCTTTTTTTTTTTCTCCTGCAATTCTATTCTTCTGCATAGTTGGGTTTAGGTTTCATGTATGTTCTTGGTTGATATGTTATGGGAACAATGTGTTTCTGTGATCGATGAATTGGTATTTGTTGTAATAGCAAGTCATTTTGTTCTTCATCTCTTAGCTTGTTTATAGATGACATAGGACAATCATGTGACATATAGCCCTTGCAAAATGAATATGTAGCCGAGTCATTCGTATATATTTTTATATAATCGCTATAATTAATAAATTTACGAATAATATTAATTTATATTTTATCAATCAAAGAATCTCAATCTTTCCAAATACAAAGTAAATGTCATTCTCCACACATTATAGAAAGAAAAAAGAGGAAGAAATACTGAGCGATCCAAAAGGTTAAAGCTAACCCAACATAGTAACACACTTTATTATGAAATTTTAAGGGAATATTTTACCTCCAGCATTTCGTTTGGAATTCAACTGAGATTTGTTTTTTTTTTTTTTTTTTTTTTTTTTTTTTTTTGAGAAATAAATCCAATTGAGAATGTATCCATGTGTGATCTACAAAATGCTCTCGTTGACAGATACAACAATTCGGGACAAAAAACAAAAATTAGATCATATAATTCAGAAACAAAAATTTGGGACTTTCTCGTTGACTGATACAACAATTTTGAAGGATAATATCGAAGTAAGAATGGTATACTTACGGCACAACTGTTCTAATTGACAAAAGAAAGTTTCTGTACAGTAGAGAAACAATTCAACCTGAACACTTCCAGGATACTTGTATTAACAATGTAAATATCCAACCCTGAATAGGTATCAAGAATTGATTGCTTTTATATATACAAAAGTAAACACTCCGCCAATTTGCAAAAAATTATATATACCAGAAGTTCTGTGGATTAGCTAAAATCGAAAAAAAAAAAAAAAAAAAGAAATAAATCACCAACAGGCCACGAGCCACAAGTTGAAAAGGGAGGAGGCAGCAGTTAGCAACCAAGCCAGGAATGCCATGGCCGTCGAAAGCTGATATCTGCCACATAACTTGGGTGCACAGTAAGGCCCATCTATGTGGGACAGAAGATCGACAACAGCAGCAGTTGCACAAGCGGCGGCTAGAGAAAGTATAGATAACACCTGCCATAACGACGAATATCAACAAAGTTACAAACTCCTCATTTTTTATTATTATTATTTTTTTTTTTGAGAAATGCTATTCTTAGGGTCATTTTGATCATGAAAAAATCAAGGCCGATATGGTACAACGCCACGTCAGCATATCTTTATTATTTTTTTATATTAAATGTCTTGAAAAGAAGTAAATTTAATATAATTTTTTTGATAAGTGTGAAATAATTATTTCTGACACATTGAGATGTGTGAATAATTAATTTTTAAGTATTTTATAACCTTGAAGAATATCATTTCTCTTTTTTTGTCCCCAAAAAAAGTCTCAGTGAAGAAACATACCCAGTCTCCAACAACAACGATTGCCATAACACCAGGCATGCGAAGAGGAGTTGCAGAAACTATGGAGTATGCATCTACAACCGCCAACGTAGCGCTCCACGGAATCACCAGCCCCATTACAGTGACAAGAAAACTGTCATGAAAGATAAAAAAGCTATATATTAATGCTTCCCGACCTCTATATGCAAGCAGGAATAGAAAGATTTCTACCTGTATTGCAAAGTTTGTCCAACGAAAAACAACAAGCATAAATTGTTGTTTAGCTCACATGAAACACAAGGAACAAACAAAATCTGTTGCAGTATTTGCCCTCATTTGATAATTGACTAAACTTTCAAAACCTAACTTCCGCAGTTCGGAAGCTTCTCACGTGCTCATGAGCTAGATACTTGATTTATCCTGTTAAAGCACCCTTTTAGTTACCTTATCATAAAGTGGGTGACATACCAAAAATACCCGAACTAATACAACTTCCCATACTTCTACTACTTGGTCAGTAAATTCTGTTGCCTTGTAAAGTATAATGGTCCAGCTTCTTTTTAATATAATAAGATGCTTGTTCTTGACCAAGATAAGTTATTCCGATCAGATGCTGCACTGACAAAAGCGAAGTACTCAATGGTTGAGCATCTCTCTAAAAAATCTATTTTAAAACCATATAATAATTTACAAATCAGAGATGCTCAGCAAACTTGAGCGGACGACCCGTTTTGCTATATTCCTCTGAAATTACAAATGGAAAAGTATGAAGGTAACATAAGAAATTCTAGGAAAATGATCTAACTGGGCAATCTGAAAGACAAGCTACCAATACGACTCTTTTACAGAATCTCCATTAACCTTCATTTGCACCGAATTTAATTTCATCATACATAGTAATAGACTTCAACATGGGACTCTTTTAGTTCATCGGCAGGGTGAAGAAGTTTAGGACGTCAATTTCACAAGTGCGAAAAAAAAGAATTTGAATTTTTAGCGAGTAAAGTTGCTAAACAATTATTTACCGAGTATAGAAATTCCATCTCATCATCGTTTCACCAAAAAACCAAAAAGAAAAACAAAAAAGGCTATGCGAAATAAATCTCTAGAGGGAGTTTTTGGAACAGATAGGTAATTTCAGGAAGTGAGTTCCATTCAGTTTATTCCTGAAGTAAACAGCCCATTTCACAATCTTCTTTTAAATGAATATGCAGCTTCATTATCACAGGATTCGAGAAAAGCTCAAGATAATAAAAATTCCAAGAAATATATAGCTTGGATTAATTTGTCAGAAATTTAACAATAGACAACAAGTAATTATATAAACTTCACACAACTAACAGTCTTAACACAAAACGAATTAGAGATTCCAAACAACTCAGTTATCATTTCAATCCCATGAGGACTCACCAGAAAGCCGTGTAACTGTAGAATTCCACGCCAACGGACATGAACAGCAGCGAAGCCAAAGCGAAGAGCGTCTGCCCCAGCCTTAACGAGAGGCTAGCACTCGTCCCCACCGACCCCGGCGTCTCATCCATCCCCGACGGCGCTGCAGAAAATCTCAGCCGTCGAACGCAAGCTCAACAGGATCGAATGTACAGCTCCAATCCCCTCCAGCAGATCTTTCATCTTCTTACTCTCCGCCCATCCATCCACTACCAATTCTCTGTTCTTCTTCAGAATCGTGGAATGAAGGACTGAAGGAGTACTAAAATACTTTTATGGATTTCCCTTTTGTTGCTCGCCAGCTCGCCCGGTTATTCTTCACTACGCATGCGCACGTGGCAAGCGCCCAATGCACCATCCATGCGGGTCCCGGCGGGCTGTCTATCTCGTCGCACGTGTTAAATTTAGGAGTAAGTTCAGAAGATCAGCCGTTACAACGTTTGATTATAGCCAATCACGATCGTCCATCCGAGCTTCAATCGTGGCCACGAGCTACCGGACGGCAGCTTTAGGAATAACGTTATGCCGCTGGAACAGGTTAACGATTGCGAATACATAAAAAGAATAGAAAAGGGCTCCCCAGGAGTCGAGTACTCTCGTCGAACGCACGGTAACAGAACGTCGCGCCGCAGGATTATTTTATTGAGAACTTTCTCGCTCGTGTCTCGTCTGATCGGAGCCGTCGCTTGCCTGTATACATAGCCCAACTTATCCAAGTTCCCTTTTTTCTATTTTTTTTTTTTTTTTTTTTAATGTATAGATAATTTTTTCATCGGTGCTTTTCATAACCATCGGAGGACTTACAGTGTCTCAACTCTTTTTCTTTCTAGATGTGCTGAACATTATTGTGCTGGATCTTCATCAGTTCAGGACGGGACACTGCAGGGCTACTAGCAAAGGATCAGAAATTTCTCGTGATATGCTTGCGTCTCAGTTAAACCTTAATTAGAAGCCTACTAACTTTACTACATGCTCAGAATTCAGAGATTTAAACTCTGGCAAAGAACAACAAGGTGAGTAAGCTCAGTTGGTCAGAAACTTAACAAAGTGATTGAGAGATCTATGCAAAATTAGAGATCCGAGCCTACATGAAGCACATTTTTATAGAAGAGATTACTTTAGTTGCTCCACTCTTTCGATGATATTAGTTTTATTTGTTATAGGGATTAGGACACTTGTAGAAACAAAATAAATAAATAAATAAAATAAAAACTCTGGCAGGGAAACCCATTGCTATTCTATGAAGAATGGATTAAATGATGATGTTTTTGTATGTAGTGGACTTGTAATATGTATATATGCAGCTTGCTCCTTCCTATAAGGGATTCTAGAGCTATCTATGATGCAATGCAAGATAAGGACGGCGTGTCTTTGTACGTGATCTTATCTATATATTTTTCTTTCTTTTATTTTTTATTTTTTGTTAAGAACAAATATTGCATTTATTATAAAATATATTAGTTTTGCATTATCCGAAGAAGATACAGATGATTCTCTAAATAACTTTATCAGAGGAGCCAAAACAGCTGCAATGAACTTTACTTTATCGAGTCGCATAATTAGTGGGCTTTTTTTTAGAGATAAAGGTATTAGTGGGTTTTTTTTTTCGTTAGTTATATGTAAATGCATGTGCCAGAAATAATTTTTGATTATTATATAAGAGCGAGAGAGTTACTATCCTTGGTAATTACTATAACTTACTGTTATGGATAATTATAGCTTATTTTAATGGACCACTCGCCCATAAGATAGTTACCGTAACTTACTTGAATTATTAGATAATTAATATTATGATAAATATTTAGGGATATGTAATATACTAGGAGACGATAAACCTCAATACACACTCTATAATGCGACGTAGAACTCTCCTCCACTATGTATATCAACACGTAATTTCAACAATATGCCTAGACATATAGTATTAGATTTCTGTAAAGTTATATATTTATATTTTTTATTTTTTTTAATAGAGGAATTAGACCAATCCACCTTTAATATCTGCAAATCAGCATTTTACATAGGGTCATAAGTGTAGGTATTCGTAATGCAAGAGGCACGAAAACACCTTTGTAACAGTGAAGTTCGAAGACGCAACATCTGAGTTCCCAAAACGATGTCCGTCCAACATGACAGTATGACACCATCCCTCTTTTATATTTAGAGTTGCAAAGTGTTTCTTTTGAAGGCGTAAACGAAAGGGTAGGACCAAAATAAGTGGATCATTCTGCCTCTCCCAGGAAGGAATAAACAGTAGCTTTCAGTTCATTATATATTCTTTTGTACATTACAAGCACCTGAAAAGTGGTTATTTGCCCATAGAATGGAATGACTCATGCTGAAGTATTCCCAATAATGGTTGGATTATTGGCCAATTTATCTTATTCTGCTCTTTAGCCTTTAATAATTGCGCAACTCTTTTAGTTAGCATTTGGCGAACCTACCTGGCAGATCGAATTAATTCCTCCAAAGAATATTTGATACGTACCACATAATCTGATACCAAAATGATTCATTAGTAATAAAACTTGTAGTGCTTGTACCTTATACATAATTTAATAAAACTACCTAAAGGATATTAATACAGTATAAATTTAGCATGCCGCTTGTCAGTTGAGAAGATGCCATGTGACAAACTGACGACAAGGTTGACCAATCAACTGTCACTGCTACCATTATTTTTATTATTTTCACTATTTAAATTATCACCATATTTCTGCAGGCCTACGAAAGACGCCTATAAATAATCGTCAGTTAAGAGAAAAATAAGCAAGATATAGAGAATATTTATAATTAAGACCGGAGTCTCTTAGACTTCATTTCATAAAAAAACAAAGTGAAAAATATGTAATCTTTTTTATTTTTAGTGAATTTATGTTACTGGTCACGTGAAGATCCGTTGATTTATCTCAGTCCATATTATCTTTCTTGTGATCTAAACCTCCTTATTGGAATTCAATATCTCACATGAACATCACATAAACAGTTCTTGAGGCGCACTCAAAATGCCATATTGTTATCCTATAATACTTTAACTTAGGGTACTAGTTTATAAACAGATTAAAAGTGTTAAAAGTTAGCAAAATCTAGTGACAAGAACCGTATCAATAGAGGATCAGATTCAAGTGAATGATCACAGCGTCTGCATCTAATCGTAATGACAACCTTGTTCATGTTAGACATAGCTAGAGATAAAGCATTTTATTTTATTTTTTGGGTTTCTAGAGCATGTTTCTTTTTGTTTTTGAGTTTCTTTAATTTGTTTATCATAAAGTAGCTAATATTCTTATGCTTAAGGATGCGATTCTATTCAAAGTAATATATGCCTATCTATTAAGTGGGTTATTTATGTCATGTATCTTGAACTTGAAACATAGTTACCAGAAAGCATGCAGCGAATATTTATGAAAGATTCTAATAATACTGATACAATCTAAAATGTACATATTATTATATCAGGATTTACATAATACATATTCTTATATTGTTTATGCAGTTCATCTTGCATCGCCACGGATAGTATTTGGGCCAAATTTTGGTGACGTGGCCACATGTTATCGAAAATCATGGGCATCGAGCAACTGATTTTCACAAGGAAAATGCTGCGCTGCTCGACCCCTCGTCCGAAATCGCGCCCGAACGCGTTTCGGCACGCCTTACCTATCTCGAGGCGTGCGCGAAATGCGTTCGGGCGCGATTTCGGGTTAAGCGATCGGGCATCACCCTTTTCACAATTGGGTATGCAGTAGTAAGAACAAATACTATTTCCAGGGAATTGATGCCAAACACTCTTGTAGCTGAAGCTAACTCTATTATAAATTTCCATAAAACCTCATCAAATCTAAAATCTCTTCCTCTCCCCTAAAATCCATCCTAAATATTTATTTTTAAAAATATGTAATAAATCCGTAGATAGTCTAGTTTGAGCTCAGAACTAACCAGCAAACACAACCATGAAGTACGGCGAGCTCACTCACTTCAGCCACCCTCACCATACTCTCCGTCTAGACTACTCCAAGTCGCCGTTCCGCTGCGACGGCTGCCGGGAAGCAGGAATAGGGAGCCGATATAGGTGCGCCACATGCGACTTCGATCTCCACCGCCACTGCGCTCTACCTACCACCACTTCGCCGCCGTTGAACCACCCCTTCTTCCGCAAATGCTACTTCTACTTCCTCCCTCGCCCGCCCGGCGACGCCCCGCGCTACTGCAACGCGTGCGGCCGCGACACCTTGGGCTTCGTCTACCACTGCCGATCCTGCGGCTTCGATTTGCATCCTTGCTGCGCCGCACTGCCGTTCTCCCTTGACGCCGGCGGCGGGCTCCGACTGTACTTGTACCGGAAAGTGAGTGCGCCGTGTCATCGCTGCGGCAAACGAGGGCGCGGGTGGAGCTACCGCAGCTCGTGCAAGGAGTACACTCTGCACGTGGCATGTGTGGCGGAAATGCTGGTTGAGAGCTGGCAGGAGCTATACTACGGCGGCCGAGGTGGCGGCGGAAAAACCACTGCCGTTGGTGTAACAGCTAAGGGTATAAGCGACTACGACGGGTTGGGGATGAACAAAATACCGAGTATAAAAGGTGCTGGAGTGAACCACCATAAAAGGAAGAAGAAGGGGAAGGTGAAGAAGTGCTGCGAGGTGGCGGCGATGGCGATACAGATTGTTATATCAGCTCTGCTTGGAGATCCGACGACACTCATCGCCGGCGTCATCGGCTCTTTCATCGCTAAATGATAATGTGCGTGAAACTTCGCTAGGATTGCTTAGTAATGCTACTTAATGAGTTAATGATGAACTAATTAGCGACCGGTTGTGATCGAGTGCTATCTTTCAGCTTTAAAGAGCTGATTCCGATAGAAGAAGTATAGGATCCACAGAGGGCGATCATGGATCCAGTGATTAGCGCACATCATGGTGCGAACATGTCTAATTCGTGTCCCATATATGTAGCATTTGGCAAATAAATTTGGGGGACTTAATAATTGTTTTAACTTTATAAATAAATCACTCGTTTTAAATCCATTTACGATTACTTTTTACGTCTCAAAATATCTACTTAAAAATATTTTATTAAATTTTTTTTTTTATAAAAATAAAATTATAGATCACATTTAAAAAAAATAAAAAATATCTATTTTGTCAATAATACTTATTTATGTTCAAATTTTTCTAAAAAATACTTATATAATAATTAAATATTCAAGACGTGAATTTTGAAAGAAATGCTGTTTGTAAAAACTTTGAGATAATGGACTAATTTGTACAGTCTTTTAAAGGTGGAATGAAATGGCATTTTCCCAATAAATTTTATTTTTCAACTCCAAAAGAAAGAGGACTATAATTTAGTTAAATTTTTTGTTTTGCTACCCTCAAACTCAGAAGAATATAACAAATGCGAATCAAAAGCATTTTTTCATTAAAAATTCAAATAAAACGAATATGTTAAGATCATATATCTAGGCTAGAGCTGCAAATCGGCCAGTAGGGTGTTCAACCGGTCCGGACCGGACCGAACCGGACCGGTCCGGACCGGACCGAAGACCGAACCTAGCGAAGAGGATGGACCGCGGACCGGACCGGAATAGGACCGGTCCGGTCCGGACCGGACCGCACAAAAGCGGGACCGAACCAGACCGGACCGGAATAGGACCGGTCCGCAGGTCCCTGCACTGACTCGCCAATTCGCGATTGCATTCGATCTCGATCTCCGCCACTAAGAATCATGTGATAGCCGCAGGTCTTGATCGACGACAACGTCTCTCTTGGCAAGCCTAGGTAAGCGCACGGATGAGACGAATGAGAGATGGGCTGGGCCGGTTGGGTGGCCAACAACTTGGCTCACATTACAAATTCCGGTCCTCGGTCCGGTCCACAATTTTTTCGGTCCGGGACCGGACCGGACCGAGGACCGAAATGTAGGCCAATCCGGGACCGCGACCCGGACCAAACTTCTACCGGACCGGACCGAACTCACCGGTCCGGTCCGGTTTTTCGGTCCGGACCGGTATATGAACACCCCTATCGGCCAGACCAGGTAAAAGCTAGGCCAACCCGACAGGTTCTTAATCTATCACAAGAAGAGCCTGTCATCATCGAAGCCCAAAACAAAGTCGGCACATGCTGAATTACTATTCTATCTGTGTAGTTATATACCCTGTATCAATATCATTTGACTAATGGCAGGAGGTACTATATATTCTTGATCATTCTTCGATAGAAATTTTTTTTAAAAAAATAACGAGGTGAAACCTCCCCCAGACCTCCACTAACTTGCGATCTATGATTTTCTACGCACACCTTCAGCTCACATTGGACCTAGATGTGTGCAAACAATAAAATTCCGGCGTGTCGTCCGCCTCCGGACCAGACATGAAGTACTACAATACGCAGTCACTAATTTTTTCACAATTCGTTGAAAACACGCGGTGCAGACACATTCTCATTTCAGAACACCCCTGGATTCGAATTCGGAACGCACGGCTCACGAACCGCATATCTGTCGCTGGATCCAAGAGCGGGAGGTCATGCAATAGAAAATTTTCCCCGTTAAATTTGTTCTCCTATGGTTCATCGGCACAATGGAGATACGTGTTATAGCAGTACGGATTGAGCACGCTATTTACCATTCCTCACCATGCGAAGGGGATGGATCCCATTCAGTACTTAGGGATAGATAGGTGCAAGGGAGTTAATGAACGCGATAGACATAACATGACTAGGGCGAGCATTTTTCCAGTTATAAGTTACACAATTACGAAGCACCATCACTTTTCGTCGACTAAAGATATTCACACAAAACTAAGTTCGTGTTAGAGAGTGAGAAGCATTTACAACATCAAAACATCAAATAGTACTTGTATAG